>JAJSOM010000292.1:0-18349 GCA_023052935.1 Piezodorus guildinii
TTGGTGTGGAAACACTCCATCATTCTCCTTTTTCCCAAACCTGGTAACCCTCCCAACAACACCTCATCCTATAGGCCTATTAGTCTCCTTCCGATCCTTTCAAAAATCTTTGAAAAAATCCTTCTCAAGCGTATCCTACAGTTAATTGAAATTCCTTTCCACCAGTTCGGATTCCGCTCACAGCACTCCACTGTACAACAAGGCCTACGAGTGGTTGACCATATATCCTTTGCACTTGAAACAAGCAATATTGCACTGGTGCCTTTCTGGACGTTGCTCAGGTATTCGACCGGGTCTGGCACGATGGCTTGCTTTTCAAACTAAAAACCCATTTACCCCAATCCTTATATCTAATCCTACAATCCTACCTTTCAAACCGTTCCTTCAGAGTCCGCTCTGGTTCAGAATTTTCCAATAGTTACCTGATCGAGGCTGGTGTACCTCAAGGCAGTGTCCTAGGTCATGTCCTCTATCTCCTATTTACAGCTGACATACCTAAGGATCCTGACACCTTAGCAACCTTTGCCGACGATACTGCCATTTTATCAACCCAATCAGATCCCGAAATTGCATCTTCCTATCTACAAAGACATCTATCCTTGATTGAATTTTGGTGCGCTAATTGGCGTATCAAAATTAATGAATCCAAATGTAAGCACATCACCTTTACCCTTCGCCGCAGATCCTGTCCACAAGTCAATTTTAACTCCATACCCCTTCCCTGCTCTGACACAGTCCGGTATCTGGGATTCTTACTAGACAAAAGACTAACGTGGAACCCACACACTCGACTTAAACGACAAGAACTCAACAGACGATACGGCCAACTATATAGACTACTAAACAGAACATCAAAACTTTCTGTTGCTAATAAACTACTAATTTACAAGACGATTCTAAAACCGATATGGACCTACGGACTCGAACTGTGGGGGACAACTAAATTTTCGAACATCAGGCGTATCCAATCCTTTCAGTCCAAAGTCCTTAGAACAATAGTCAATGCTCCCTATTATGTTACAAACAAGACCTTACACAATGATCTGAATATCCCATTTGTCCTCGATCTAATCCCATCTAAATTCCTAAACTTCCACCAGAGGCTAACTCACCTTCCTAATCCTTTATCCCAATCCCTATCTAGCTCCAGCCATCCCTATAACCCTCCTCGTAGGTTGAAACGGCAGTGGCCTAGAGATCTCTTATAACTAAGCAATGCTGAGTGTTGGAAATGGCCAGCTTCTCAACTCACGCCTGAGAGTCTGTGGCTCTAGCGCCCTCTCTCAGTCTCCACTGGCTTATTAGACCGGTGACGCGACTGACTGAGAGGCGCTGGGATCTCCTAGCTTTGGGCCCCGACGCCCACTTGTGGGCGTGGGGGTTTAATTCGGAGTTCCCAAGGGCAGTATGTAAATATTGTATATACATGTATGAATGTGACCAAGATTATTATTATTTATTTCTTTTATTTTTTTTAATCTTTATTTACGGTTATTTATTCTTCTTTATATTTTATTTATTTTCTATTCATTTATTTTTATTTCTTTATTTTGTGTACATAAGGAATGAATGAACTCTAATATCATTAATACTTATTGCCCAAGATTGTGGCAGATTGTATTATTTCTAAATAAATAAAAGTTTCAAAAAAAATACTCGCGGGGGCAGATTTCACATGCTTATTCGGCTAGGCCCTTTCAAAGGTTAAATTTTTGGTACTTTCGCAGCCCTATCCGCCAGCGATGCTCACGTATAATTCATACCATTCACTTTCTACTGTTATAGTATGGTAAAGGAACGCTTCAAGGAAATACTGTCTGCGCCTAGAGGGAATGAGCTGCATTAACGCACCGTAGTTGCGATATCATAGTATAGTTCTTCTTCGCTTTTCGCCATTTCCTTAGTGGAGGAACAGCCTCGGCCTACCTCGTCACTGACCTTCCTCCTCACACCCAGCATAGTGCTGCCTCTGGCTCGCCGTAGCCCCTCCCTTCATGTAGTCAGGATAGATGAGCCTGGGCCTGCCTATATGTACTACCCTACCCTCTGGTTTAGCTTACAGAAACCATTTAACTTTCGGTCGTCACCCATGACCAAACCACTTAAGTAGGCTCTCCTCCAGAACTTGTTTTACAGACCCTACACTTTATTCCTCTCTTATTCTGTCATTTTTCCATCGGCCTTTGCGTGTTTTCCCAAGAAGAAGACAACTGTTCCACATATCCCGAACCTCTTCCTCAATAGTTATTCAATAAAGTTCTACCCGACTGTCAGGAATCTGGGCGTAACCTCTGATCAAACCATTTCTTTCATAAACCATGCTTCCGAAATTTCACGCAATACTTTTACATTTTAAAGCGACTGAATTATCTTCGTCACCTATTCCCGTAAGAAACCGGGAAACTCCTCGTTACCTCTCTAATGTTCCTCCACTTCGACTACTGCTGTACATCTCCGTATACGATCGTGTTTCTAGGGACCTCGAAGTAAAAATAAAACACGTGATTAATTGCTTTGCTTGAAATATCTTCGGGGTCCTCAGGTACACCTCCGTCTCTACAGGTACACTTCTACATTCAAATCCCGCTCATCATAACAAAATTGTAAATAAGTCTCTAGTTAATTTTGTTTTCTGCATATTTGAGTGTGTCTGTTTTGGATTAGTTTTAGTTAACATGTTTATAAATAACTAGCTGTTGCTCGCGACTTCGTCTTCGTCAATTTCTGTCATTATGATCGCTATTAAGAAGTTTTTAAAAGAATATAATTTAAAGTACTTCTGCGTAAATGATATTTTTAGTTTTATTTTCTTCTGGCAGAATAAAATTAAAATGTAAATCATTTGGAATTATTGGGATGCGAGTTTAATTTCATCCGTTTTTTCCATATTTTCAACTGATTCTTCTCCTATTGGTCGCAGCTTGATGTTATATAGCCTATAGCCTTCCTCGATAAATGGAGTATCCAACACAAAAAGAATTTTTCAATTCGAACCAGTAGCTTCTGAGATTAGCGCGTTCAAACAAACAAACTCTTCAGCTTTATAATATTAGTATAGATTAATTACTCTAAAACTCTGAAGCCCAATGGATATATTATGTCAATGTTATTCTAAAGTGTCTTGTCCCAGGGTAATAAAGAATTTATTTATTTAACTCTACTGAAGTACTTAATTTCTGTAGCTGTTAGTTTGCTTGCTTGCTTGTCAAGGACTGTCTAACTCTCTACACCATACAAAAGGACATGCAAAAATACTCTTCTTGATCTCCTGTTTCCCTAATACTGTTTTGCAGATGGACTAGAAAACACCAATGGCTTGTGTACTTATTCTGATTATCACTAAATTTACGAAACAAGCGACTAGTATACACTACTCTATTGATACCAATCTTGACTTACAGAGCAGAGCTTTGGGGTTCTGTAAAACACGAAATACCAACAACTCAATCCAAAATTTTACGAAAAAATGTTCACGCACTTTAGCATGTTTCGAATCACACGATACACAATGACACAATCATCCCAACAGTAAACTGTTACATTAATTTACATTATATAATACGTTTCATTCTTCGACAAACCACCAACCAAATCAACTTGTTTCTTCCCTTTCTTTCTCTCTGTAACCAGGGCAACCCCCAAGAAGACTTAAAAGACAATGGTTGAGAGATCTTCTAAACTAAAAATTCATGAAGCTGGTCAAAAAAAAAAAAAAATAGTACTTCACATTAGCTGGATGCGTAACTACGCAGTTGCGAATAAAAAACCAATAATAATAATAAACATATATTTGATCCAATCGAGGATATACATACTCACCGGTTGAATTGGACAATTGCTGGCATGTATTGAACTGAGAACAGCTTTGAAAAACTGCGGTGCCATCTTGCTCATGGAGGTGCATATCTCCGGAAAATCCATGTGCATGAAGTTAGGTCTCCATCCGCCATTCCCAAATTTCGCGATATTCGCACTGCCCTGAAAAAATAAAAGCTATTAAAGAGGAGTTGGTTGAGGTGCAGACATATAAATAATTCAATAAAGTGAACTTAATTTATTGTACCAACGTTTCAGCCTCGATTTTAGGCTATCTTCAGGGCTATGAATAACAAAATAAAACAACCAGCAAAAAAAAAATAAATAAATAAAAATAAAATGAATAGAAGGTGATAAAACAGTAAAACGATAAATCATGTTTAGCAAGTAACGATAGAGAAATAGTAAATAATAATAATAATAATAGGCTTACCGAACCCGAAGGTTCGATGCCGATACCACCAAACTTTGCCTGCACAGACTCGTCCAATGTTCACCGGTCAAGCCCAAGCCCCCGAGATCAGCCTTAATGCAATCCTCCCATCGACGCTTCGGCCTACCTTTCGGACGCCTACCAGTCGGTTCAGCGAATACCAACTTTCTCGGAATCCGTTCTTCACTAAGCCCAACAACTTTACGCGCCCATTTGAGTCTCCGCGATGCTATCAACTCAATTATATTCACAGGATACAAGTTCCGCAATTCCGCGTTGTGCAACCTTCTGAACTCCCCAGTGGCCTCATCTCTCTTCGGACTAAATATTTTACGCAGTACCTTATTTTCGAAAACCTTAAGCCGTTGTTCATCCTTCAAAGTAAGCGGCCACGTTTCACATCCGTAAAGAACCGTCGGAAGAATAATAGTTTTATAAATTCTAACCTTTAAGTTTTTAGATAGAAGCCGCGAACTAAATAACCTAGCAACTGAATAATAACACGCATTTCCCACCTTTAACCGGGACTTCATTTCTTCCTGGATTTCATTTTTTCTTGTTATCATTGAACCTAAATACTTGAATTTCTCTACGTGTTCAAAAGTATGCCCTGATATATCAATATCACCAAGATCGCCACCGTTTCTGCTACTAATCATATATTTCGTCTTATCGGTATTTAATTCGAGTCCTATTTCTTTACCGGTTTTTAATAGAGAAATAGACAAATACGAAATTTGAATAGGTTAAATAATAATTATCTTCACTCCTAAAATAGTCTCGTATCGTAATTTGGACCTCCATTCATTCGAATCCCTCCAAGCCGACTTTGAATCTCTCTATTGGAACACCTTATACTCCTCTGGTTCAATCGATCCTATGGTTTCCTCTCTCACTTCAAACCTGGAAACCTTATTAGATAGTCATGCTCCCTTAAACACACAAACCTTACGCCCTCCCACTGCTCCTTGGAAGACTCCTGAAATGAGAGATTTGAAGAAAAGAAGAGAAGCCTTAAATTTAGCCTTACTCGCTTTCCAGGCGATTATGCATCTTTTATTTTTATTTTATTTTAAATTATCCAACAACAGGCCTAGTCCCCATTTACAGGTGGTAAATCATACAAAAAAAAAATACATTACAATACAATGATTGAAATAATAATAATAATTAAAATTATTAGTAAATAGTAATGTACTACATACCAGCTTAATTTATATAATGAAAAAAAAAAAAAAAAAAGATATATAACTTACAAATATCATAATCTAACAAAAAATAAATAAAACTTTAAACAATTCATCATATATATACTCCTAAAAAATTAATTATATTAAGATAAAACAAACAAAACAATAAAAGATAGAAAAAAAAAAGAAGCAGAGAAATAGAGAAGTAAATAAAAAATAAAAAGAAAGTTAAATAATAAATAAAATTCAGCCCCAGCTCTGAGTCATTTATATTTAAAGATAAGAACACGAAAAAAAAACTTTAAAAAAAATGTACACAATTTCGCAATAATATTTTTATATACATATCCATATAGATGTCACTCATACTAGATAAAATAAAATCAGTATATTATTATTTTATTTTATTATATTTAAGTTATCAAGGAATTAAATGACTGAAAAATGGTTGCCTAAGATTTGTCCTATTTGAGTCGACGAAAAACTGAAATCAAGCTCAAGATTTTAAACTACTCCGCAATGAAACACAAGAAGCAGTGCGACGTACTCTGAAGTCCCACTACATTCAAAGCTCCTTTTTCGATGCTCCAGGTTCTAAATACAAATGGAAAATACTCCGAAATTATCCCGTTCAGAATCGAATAACTTCATTCCTATAACACCAGACGATCTCAATAGTCACTTCGTATCCCTACTTCTGGTCCATCTTCCACTGACGATATTCAACATCATAGTTTCAATCCAGGAAGTTTTTTCTTTTCCCAAGTTCCATATGACGAATCAATAACTACTATTCTTAAATCCCACCCAAACGATTACGGACCGAACAAAATTCCAGTAAAATTAATAAAGTCCTGTCTTCCAGTTCTTATACCGATCCTATATGCTAAGATGAAATATGTGTGGTTCAGTGGTGGTCGGGTGAGGTACCGGAAGGCCGATGGGTGTCCAGCGGTGATTATTAATAAACATGCTGATTTAGATATCTTTGTCTGAGGTTTGTTTTCAAGTTACAGACGTATTATTAAACATTTATTTAATTTCCTTAAATAAGACATTATTTTTAGTTTCTTAAAAGGTATTAATGATATTTTGTTATTTAGAACTTTTTAATTTTGTTGTTATAATCTTCTATTTGCTTTCATAATTCAGTATTTTAATAATTGTTTCCTATATGTATTAGCTCTTTACATTTTATTTTATTTTTTGAAAACCTCAGTCTAAATTTAGGTTTTTAATTTGAATATCCATTGCTTAATTTTTTGACAGATACCAACGACTTATAAATTATTAATATTTTTAGGATTAGCTCTATTTCCTATTACAATTATCCCAATTGCCTCATCTTCATCACTAATTTCCTTACTTACTTTTATGCTATTTTATGTTATGTTGTATTTTGCACTTGTTATATTATTAGTATATTATTTAACCCCAAAAATAAATAAATTAATGTAAATTTTTGTAATCAAAATTGTATATATCTCTTATTTTGATTATTATATAGTTTAATTTTCAATATTTTTATTTAAGGTTGTTTTTTAAAAATTATTATTATACTTTTTTGTAATTTGTATTTTTTTTCTGTTTGTTTTTATACTCTAAGACTCTAAAGTGTTTATTTTTATTTTCTTGTAATATTATTCTTAAGGGATTAGTCCCAGAATAAATCAAGAATTTATTATTATTATTATATCATGTTTACAACTTTCTCTAGCAAAACTCCACTTTCCCTACATCTTAGAAAACCGTTTTAGTTCGGGAACTATAAAAAATTCCTAATCCTTCCTCACCATCCGACTTCAGTTCTATTTCTCTGCTTTCAAATCTTTCTTGTCAACTCTGAATCGGTCAGAGAGAGATTTTCAAAACATAAATAAGATCTCATCCAAATTACTTCTGTGCGAAGCATGGGCGGGTCTACTAGTAGTAAATTTTTGTTTTTTTATTGTTTCGGTAATTGTCTACAACGCTCTATTTATTTTTCGTCCATAGATTCCAACCACACACACTTTCAGTATATTCGTAATTTTTTTTAACTACCAAAATTTTTACAAGAAATAATTTATATAGCAGAACAATGTTTGCCGGGTTAGCTAGTAAATGTATATACATTTCCTGCTCATTGTAAGAGAGGACCAATTGGAGGACCAATCCTAAATGTAACAGGTCGTGTGTGAGGGCAGGCAACATCTGTTTTCCCTTTCTTCACACTGTAGCAACTATACCGCGGAACTTGTTGGAATTTATACAAGTTTAAATGTTATTCACCCTACTAAAACAACCAGGATTATTTGCACAGACTCCTTATCGTCTCTACTCAGCTTAAGATACCTTTTCTCTACAGACTCTCTTATTCATAATATAAATTTCTGGGTACCGAGCCACTGTTGTATAGTTGGCAATGAACTCGCAAATCGTGCAGCCAAAGAAGCAATAGCAGATGACATTCCCTTTATTAAGGTGCCTGTTGGCGACTATGTTTCTATCATCAAGCAGCGAATTCGGTCGAAGTGGGGACAGATTTGGCACGACACTACTGACAACAAGTTAAGGGAAATAAGAAGGGACATCTCCCATTGGCATTCGTCCCTACGACAAAAGCAAAAGGAATAGGTTATCCTAGCGCGCTTGCGCATTGAACACACCCGACTAAACTCACGGACATCTCATGGCACGGGAACCTCCTACGGGCTTATGATACTCACAGAGCTCATATTGCAATCGATATTGACTTACCAACCGTTCTACAAGACAACATGCAGACTACTGCAAAACTTTTTCACTTCCTACGACAGACTTGTACAATAGACTATAATATTTAATCCGTTTATCATAAGTGATTTAAGACGAAAATGACCAAAGTGGTTCATGCCTACGAAAAAACAAAATAAAAAAAACAGGTGATTAATAAACTTAATACTAATTCTAATACTTGCCGTAATTTGATCATCAAATATAATTTCTGACGTGATGTTCGTCATGAAGACGTAATCGGTTCGGCTGACTTTGCTGATCCTCGAGTTGGTCATGTAAATTTGACGGGTCCCGTAGTTGTCGCAATCGCCGATCCAGTTCATCACGATTCGATAAGGTCCCTACAAAAAAACAATATTAATTATAATTAAATATTGTAGATAATTTATGATGATTTATCACAATACAATGATTCAAAGAAAAATGGTCTATTACCGCTACAATGAATGCATTTCCAAGACTTGCCAAATATATTCCATTAAATTAATTGTAAATTATCTCCCAATGACATCCCAGGGGTTTGCGGAGCACTAGTTGGTTACTACAGCTTAGTATACTCACCAGAACAGCAAGTACACTTATCTCTAAACAGGGTCTCATAAATGTCTCTTCATAATGTAAGAGCAGATACTAGACTTTAAGCGGAACAATGAAGTCCAAAAAAAACCCATAGTCCGATTCTCAACGGTTAGAGAGGAAAGTCAAATTTTGAGTTGTTTGCTGTTGCCCATGGTTTTAATCAGAAAAACTCAATTATATCTAACTTGATGTTAACGCACAGAAAAAAAAATCTGGTGCGGGCAACACACGACTTTCACTTTCCTCCGTTTTTAGAATCAATGAAAGAATTTTCAAATACAGTTAGAGATAAAAATACGTGAAACTATTAAAGAATTAATTAAATTGATTTAATATAAAAACGTGTGTTTTATTAAAAAATCTATTATATTATTATCTTAAATAATCAGTTAGTTTTATGTTCATTTCATCACTCTCTATTAACTTTTAAAAGCTTGTGTATGAGATAATATTTTTTCTAAAATCTTTAGCTTTCCAACGATATATCATACATGTATATTACTGTTCTTATGTTCAAAAACAAAAAATTGCATACAAAATATATTTTTTCAGTTTTCTCCTTTAGTTGGGCATTGAATTCATTCAATTTAAACATTTACCTGTTTTTCATCAGTGGTAACAAGATGATATAGTTACTTTTTATAGAATCGACGAAATTAAAGGAACTTTAGAGAAAGAAAATTTAAAATATCGGCATTTAAGCCCTGTAAAACCATTTTTATCAAAATGAAACCTACATGATATTAAAGCCCATTAAATTTTACATCGATATAGCGAGTTTAAACAAAATCGTCGGAACTGTTTTCGAGAAAGTACAGTTGCAAAATACATGGTTTAAAGTTGCTCTTCTGGTAAGCCGATTTTGATGAAAAAGATTTTGTAACGTCTCGGGCGTATAGTAGTCTTAATTATGAAATTTCATTTTCATACTCGGTGAGAAATAGGGTATGTGTAGGTGAGGTGAAATGGCTATAATCACATCGTTGAGCGCGCTCGAAAGTTGTAAATATTGTGATAGTTGATGTACTATATCACACTTTCATCTACTTTCCATAACAATATCATTTGTTATATTATTTTGGTCAATTTTTAACTAAAAATAGTTTATTTATATTCATATATATTTACTTGTGTTTCTAGATTCCAAAACCATTATTTAATAATATGTATATTTTCACTGTTTGGATATTACATTTTAATATTACAGCTATTTATTAGAAATTATATTATAAATATTTTTGTATTATAGTTTGAGATTCATATTTTTTTTTGCGTTAAAATTCGAAATAGAAATAGAAAAAATTGAAAGTGATTTTTTACAAAGCAATTTTGCTGTGATAGGTGGCGTGCATGTTCCCGTCACTTGTCACTTGTGCTGATGACGTTTGTAGTTGGTTAGTAAGTAAATTTGTATAAAAATGTCGAAAAGACTTTTAGACATTACTCTTATTATTATTAAAACAAGATGACACCAACTGAACATTCATCTTTACATAAGAACTTGGTAACATGAACAGAGCTAACCAACCTTTTCAACAACTTTCCTGAATAATCAGCTGTTCACACATCCGCCATTTTGCCGAATACTTTACTCTCACCGTATACACGCGCACATTTTTACTCTCACGCAGTTTTCACCACCCTCTACTCTCGCGAGAGTGCTTTCACCTCACCTACACATACCCTATTTCTCACCGTGTATCGCCGCCTTATCAAACAAGTATATAGCTTATTCATAAATGTCTGTATGTCCTTGATACAAATGGCAGAAATGTGTTATGTGTGCCACCAGCTCATATGGTCTACAGTGACATTCAGACTAAGATGACATACTTCAAGATGATATATCTCTTCAGGTTGATGATGTTTTGCAATTAAATGAAACAATAATAAGAAAAAAAATGGCGCGGGCAACACACGTCTTTCACTTACCGCCTTTGTTAAAATTTATTTAAGAATTTTCAAATACAGTTAAAGATAAAAATAAGTGAAACTGATAAAGAATTAATTAAATTGAATTTCCATAGAAACATGTGTTTTATTAAAATATCTATTATCTTATTATCTGAAATAATAATCAGTTAGTTTTAGGCTTTCCTTCACTCTTTATTAACTTTTACAAACTTGTATATAAAATAATACTTTTTCTAAGATATTTAGCTTTCCAACGGTATATTACACATCTATATTACTGTTCTTATGTTCAAAAACGAAAAATTGCATGAAAAAAAATGTTTTTCCAGTTTTCTCCTTTAGTTAGAGATCGAATTCGTTCAACTTATACCTGTTTTTCATCGTTGGTAACAAGATTATATTGTTATTTCTTTAGTAACTACAAAATTAAAGGTACTTCAGAGGAAGAAAATTTCAAATATCGGCATTTAAGCCCTGTCAGACTATTTCAATCAGAATGAAACCTACATCATATTAAAGCCTATGAAATTTGACATCGATATATAGAGTTTAATCAAAATCGTTGGAACCGTTTTTGAGAAAATCGTAAAAAGATGCAAAATGCATTGTATAAAGTACATCTTCTGGTCAGCTGATTTTGATGAAAAAGTTTCTGTAACATCACGGGCGTATAGTTGCCTTAAATGTGAAATTTCAGTTTCATAGGACTTATCGATTTCGCCCGGGAGTTAACACACACACAAACAAACACACCTTTTTGCGGGACTTGGTTATTTCAACTCAAGGGACCCCAAAATGTGTATTTCCGTTTAAAACTGTTATTAAAAAATGTCGACGATCACAATAGTTTCACTTACTTTATATTTCATATATCTCTAAGTGAAAATAAAAACATGCACTGTCAACATGTTTTCACTTCTATCGGCATTACCTATGACTGCCTGAATTATAATTTTTTCTCCGTCTAATGGATACATTTTCGATCAACTAATTCTCCAATACTCACCGCATATGTCTCCTTTAGTGAACGACAGAGATGAGGAACGCTCGTCCAAAAAAGAAAAGACACCAATAGCGTCGGCCACTTCATGGCGACTGAGCATGTCATTAAATAGGTCATGTGCCGTTTTTTCCTGTATAGATCTATATAATGCAAAAATTAGATAAACTATATGCATTTTTTTTTCAGTTTTTTAATTCACTTTTTGCAAATATCATGAACGTTAAATAAATAAGCATTTTTTATAAATAAATATAAAATATTAAAACGCTGCGAATGGTTGAACAATGATATATTATTTTCAAAGAACTATATTTAGTTCCGCTTACATCAATGAATACAACATCTGAACGCGTATTTAAGTTATTGCTTGTGCTATTAAATTAAATACTATTTTTACTCTCACGCAGTTTTCACCACCATCTACTCTCGCGAGAGTACTTTCACCTCACCTACACATACCCTATTTCTCACCGTGTATCGCCGCCTTATGAAACAAGTATATAGCTTATTCATAAATGTCTGAATCTCCTTGATACAAATGGCAGAAATGTGTTGTGTTATGTGTGCCACCAGCTCATATAGTCTACAGTGACATTCAGACTAAGATGACATACTTCAAGATGATATATCTCTTCAGGTTGATGATGTTTCGCAATTAAATGAAACAATAATAAAAAAATCTGGTGCGGGCAACACACGACTTTTACTTACCAACGTTGTTACAATCGAATAAAGAATTTTCAAACACCGTGAGAGATAAAAATACGTGAAACTATTAAAGAATTAATTAAATTGGATTTATATAAGATAAAAAATAAAATAACCTTTAGTGGCGGCATAAATATCAGTTGGTAACCAATAAATCATAGATTCAGGCATTACTAAAAACTTCAACTTTAAATCGAATTGCAGATTATTACTGAAATAGATAACTGAAAATAGATAAGAAATATATAGATAACTTAAGATACAATTCTAGAACTTCATCCTTATTTTATCATACCGAGAATAGTTCATTAATTAAATGAAAAGATCATGATCGAAACTACAATCTCCTTCACGAATGCTATTTAAAATGATAGTTACCACGTTTTTTGAAGTATTGTAGTTATAACTAAAGTGTGTTGTTGACCTCTGCTTACTAACTGACGCTTAATTTTTCTATAAATTCATATAATCTATCATACAGATTATTTTAATTTAAATCTTTTACTTTTAGTTTCACTTACTATATATAGTAAGGGGAAGTATTGCGATCGTAAAAATTTTCGAATTCCAGTTTTCAACGGAAATACACGTTTTAGGGCCCCCTGAGTCCAAATAACTAAGTCCCGCAAAAAGGTCTGTGTGTGTTAACTTCCGGGCGGAAACGGTAAGTCCTATGAAACTGAAATTTCATATTTAAGACAACTATACGCCCGAGACGTGACAAAACTTTTTTCATCAAAATGAGCCTACCAGAAGAGGCACTTTATACCATGCATTTTGCACCTTTTTTAAATTTTCTCGAAAACGGTTCTGACGATTTTGATTAAACTCGCTATATCGATGTGAAATTTAATGGGCTTTAATATCATGTAGGTTTTATTTGGATAAAAATGGTCTGACAGGGCTTAAATGCCGATATTTTAAATTTTCTTTCTTTAAAGTACCTTTATTTTTGTTGATACTATAAAAATAACTATATTATCTTGTTACCACTGATGAAAAACAGGTAAATATATAAATTGAATGAATTCGATACCCAACTAAAGGAGAAAACAGAAAAAATATATTTTTAATGAAATTTTTTGTTTTTGCACTTAAGAGTAGTAATATACGTGTATGATATACGGTTGGAAAGCTAAAGATTTTAGAAAAAATATTATCTTATACTCAAGCTTTTAGATAAAGAAGATAAAACTAACTGATTATTTTAGATAACTTTCCAGTATTTTTATCTCTAACTGTATTTGAAAATTCTTTCATTGATTTTAAAAATGGAGGTAAGTGAAAGTCGTGTGTTGCCCGCACCAGATTTTTTGTTCAGTTAATGGATTTTTTATAATGATGATAAACTTGATGATAAAAAAGATTGCATTAATTGTTCATTAACACTTTTGTAATAACGTGATAGTTTCGTAGAGTACAGAAAATGGCTTCTTAGAACAATAATTTATTTGTTATAACAAAAAACGCCTCTTTTTGTTTGAAATGATTTGATACAAAAAAGCAGATAAAGAATTTCTTACAAACGTTTTGATATTGTCTGCATATGTAATACTATGCATGATGCAGTCACCTAAAACAACTTATGAAATGAAAATTTAAATATAGTTTAATCAAAATGACATAAACCACATACCATTAATATTAATGTAAACGCTTAAAATGTATTCTAAAAAATAAATCAGATTATTAATTTTTATTATAATAAAATAATAAAATAAATCTATTGCTAGGTTCTTTTAAATAAAATGATGCATTTTCACTCAACAATTCTTTATTTCTTTTCTTCATTCTACTTACGTTTCGGCCTTTTCCATTTTCAAGGGTTCTTCAATCATTGTTTTATATTGCACATAGACAAACTAGATTTTGTCACAAAAAAAAAAAAAAATCTGTTACAGGCTGAACTTGCCTGGTCAGCTGACATAATAACAAGATAACAGTAATAACAGCTGACAACAATAACAATCTGACAAGGCTAGTTTAGCCTTCTTAAACTTCATTTCAATTTCTATTGAAGGCGATAATTGAGAAGTTGATTTCCAAAAGGTACTATATCCATTATAGGAAATTTTACAGGACGCTCGAAAATCACTAATTATTATATTATTAAATTAGCTAATTTGATTCTTTTCGCATTAAAATCCAAAATTGTTTTTTTAGTATATTAATAACATCATATTAAAGATATGAAATGAGATGTTTTGGTATAATTTGGAATGAAATTGAATGTGTAATTATTTCCTTTAGAAAATAACTATATTTCTCAATTGCGTTTATAAAGGGCTTGGGTGTTCATTAAATAAAATCAAATAGGAGATTTAGATATAACTAATTGATGAGAATACAAATGTGTATGAAAATCAATTTTGTAAAAAATGTCCTTTAGTACTTTTTGGAAATCAACGCCTCAATTATTGGGTTTTATTGAAAATAATACAGGTTTTTCTTTAAATAACGTTATTTTTATTCAACTAGTGGAACCGTCCTTGCTTCGTGCGGGTACAATATTTGAATGAGGTGTCAATCACGTTTAAAAAGCGTCTGTCTGACCGATTTGGAGTTTGTCGCTTTGGAGGTATTGGTTCGTAATAACGAAAAGTGCAATCAGCCAGAAAATGTGCATATTTTCTAAAGTCCAATCGTTATTAAATTTAATCATCAGAAAAAATGAAAAACATAAATCAAAATTGGATCAGTTTATTTGTTTTTTTATTTTTTTAAGTGAAGCATAGTGAACTAAAATTTAATTTTTTCATTTAAAGAAAACTTGATACCAATGTATGATTCAAAAACTAAAGAAATAACAACGGTTCCTATTTTATTCGATTTATTACTATTTTACATTTTAAATAAACTATTTAAATTACATTTTCAAAGTTAAATCAAGTTTCCATAGTTTACTGGGATTAATCCAATTTTATTTACTGTGAAAATTCTTCAAAAATTCGCTCGAAATACTTAAGCTATTCCAAATCATCAATTCGGTTTCAGAAAACATCATTCGACTATTCAAAAATGCCATCGATTAGTAGACTACATTTTGAATGCTTTATAGTCTAAAAAATATTGCCTAGGTGTTTTTCTCGATATTAGTCAAGCATTCGATAAGGTGTGGCGTGAAGGATTGCCTTTCAAGCTCAAAAATTTGCTTCCTCCGACTTATTATTTAATATTACTCTCTTACTTGACAGACCGACACTTTACTGTAAAAGTAGGAGACGCATTTTCTGGAATAAAAACGAGTTCAAGCAGGGGTCCCACAAGGCAGTGTACTGGGACCGTTACTATTTAATATCTACACGGCAGACTTACCAGAAAATGACCACACTTTACTAGCCACTTTTGCAGACGATACAGTTCTTTTGACATCCCATCAAAACCCAATTCTGGCATCCTTCATGTTGCAAAACCACATTGATGATTTGTCCAGTTGGGCTAATAGATGGAAAGTGGAAATGAATCAATCAAAGAGGCTATTTATCGGTTTCACGCTCAATCATGGGGATTGTCCAGTAGTCTATTTCGAGGATAAACCCATTACGAAATCAAAGGAAGTACGATATTTGGGACTGTACTTAGACAAAAGACTGACATGGAGGACCCACATTAGACTTAAAAGACAACAACTGAACAGACGATTTGGACTACTATCCCGTCTACTTGACAAACGATCCAAATTATCCGACAAAACACCAAAATTACTATTTACAAAGTACTGATCAAACCAATATGGACATACGGGATAGAGCTATGGGGATCTGCCAAATATTGTAACATCCAAAGAATTCAGACCGTTCATTCGAAAATATTGCGAAAAATCGTGGATGCACCGTTTTATGAAACCAACGAATTACTTCACAAGGACTTGGACATACAGTTTCAGACACAGCTACAGAATATTATAAAAGATTTCATGACAGACTGACTTACAACATGAACCCATCGGCCCAAACACTTAAATCCTACACGAACCCGTACAACCCACCCCGACGACTTTTGAGGTGGTGGCCAAGAGATGCCTTGCTTTAACCGACTTTCGGAAGTCATCATATTTGCTTATTCCAATTTTTTTTTTTTTTGCAGATAGCAAATGACATTAAAGCTCAAACAAAAACAATTGTAAATAAATAATTTACTGTGAAAAATCTTTTTTCATGAAATAGCATTAAATTTGAAATAATTGGTAACAATGTTAGTTTATAGATTTATAACAAATTATCATTTATGTTAACAACTTAGATGCCATTCGGTACCTAATATTGTTTCTAAAATCTTGTCTACAGATTGGAAGAATATAACTTGCATGATACTGTACAATGGTGGCCACATTTAGCTTTTATAATCCCCCACATTACCAATAGCATATGTTCATAAGCTTATGAGCTTACAACAACTTTATATTAACTTGAACGGTTTCTTTTATTGCATATTAAAGTTTTCTAAAATCTTGCGTTTTTGCAACGGTATATTATAGGGATATTTACTACTTATTGGGAGCCCGGGGCGGAGTGGCTAGCCCCGCAGTCTTTCATGCTAAAGGTTGTGAGTTCGAATCCCAGTTCCGGCGGGACTTTTATAACGTTTTAAAATAAAATGGGATTCACTCACAGCCTCTTTCCCCGGGGTTTATGTGAGCCCCGTCAGCCAAATGGGGGCCCACTCACAAAATTATGCGTAGGGAGTGATGACCCTACCTACAATTTGTTTTAAAAAGAAAGAAATGTGTAATCTCTCGGGGGATAACTTCGAAGCCCGGGGCTGGAAAAACAAAATTACTACTTATTTTTAAAGGTATAATTTTTTGATGACTTTTTTACTGAAAATTTTTTTTTCCCGTTTAGAAAAAAGGGCCAAATGAGGGGGAAAACCAAATAAAAAATTCCTCTTGGGGGTATAGCGGAAAACCAAAATCGCTTATCATTTTTTTCTTTTTCTAAATTTCATATGAAATATAATATAAGGGAAAGTATTTAATAAAGCGATCCTAAAAATTTTTTGGGAAATTTCCCAGTTTTCAAGGGAAATTTTCCGTTCTGGGGTTTCCCCCTGGTCCAAAAAAATAAGCCCCAAAAAAAAAGGTCTGTGTGTGTGATAAGTCTAGCCGAAAACGAAATTTAATTAATTCTTTAATAGTTCCACTTATTTTTATCTCTAACTGTATTTTTAAAATTCTTTTAAACAATTTTAAAAGGAGGTAAGTGAAAATCGTGTGTTGCCCGCACCCAAAAGTTTTTTTTTTTTTCCCAAAGGGATTTTAAAATTGTTAAAAATTTAAATTTTTAAAAACGGATGTAAGTGAAAATTTCCCTTTTTTTTTATGTAAAATTTGTTTTAAAAATTCTTTAAGAACTTGTTGGACAACCCAATATATATATATATATATATATATAAAATATATTTTTATATATTTATATTTTTATTTTATAAACACATGAAATAAATATGTTGGAGGAAAACCCTTAAGTGAGAAGATTTGGGCGCCATCGATAACTATTTTATGTATTTTTTTTAAAGCAAACCCGTTATTTTTAAAATCACCGAGAGCAGTATCAGATTGTTCAAGGGGTATGTCTGTTAATTATTTAAACATGCTATCCAGCACGTCAAGGGGTACATTTAAATGATTACAAAAATTTTTTTTTATTTCCTTATTTGTTTTTATAGTGGGTCTCAAAAATGTTTCGTCACATTGTTTTGAATAATTTTTAGACCTTAAGGGAGTGGTTTGTTTCACATTTAGATGTCCGTTTTTATAGTTTCTGAAAAAACATAAAAGATTTTGCAGGTCTCTGTTTTCCATATTTAAAAATAAAAAGTTACTAATCCTCTACATTTGTATTATAAACATCAAACTTCCCAATCAAATTTCCCCCTTTTTGTATACTTTCAAATAAGGGAAAATTGAAAAACCCCGATTTTCGAGTAAAAAATTTTTTGTACGAGTTT
>JAJSOM010000293.1:0-16026 GCA_023052935.1 Piezodorus guildinii
AAGATAATTATTACAAAAACCTGAAAGCAAAATCTAATCCAATAAATGGATACCAAAATATGTTCAAAACGATGTCATTCATTTAAATTTATTCAAAACATTATGTTTTTCAAAAATTATAAATTATACTTAAATGTTATGGCTTAAATTAGGAAATAGATAAAAGATTAAATAAAAGTCAGCAAAAAATAAGAACATTAAAATCTTCCGATAACCTAATGCAAAAAGTAACTTTAAAATCGATCAGTAAAATTTTTACTCACAAAGTATCGTTATTTAATATTTATTTTCAAAAATGTATATAAATTTATAAATGTCTATTGATTAATAGTATGCTTTAAAAATAAAAAAAATATTAAGGAAAAAAAAACAAAGAACGTAAAGGTGTCCTAGCCGTAATAGGATTAAAGACCTTATCTATAAAACTGTGTAAGGATTTAGCTCCCATGTAAATGTCCATTAAATAAAAATGTATTTTATAATATTCATGTATTATATTTTTTCATAATTAAATTGTCATAATTAAAATGCTTATTAAATTAAAAAAAAAAAAAAAAATAGAACGTAAAAGAGACCAAGCCAAAAGTGTTTTAAGATCAATCCAATCCTGTAGAAATTTAGATCCATAATGTCATGCAAAAATTAGATTTTAAAAGCATTAGATTTTATATTTTTCCCAAAAAAATAAGTTATTTAAAAGTTAGTCAATGTAATTTATACTTATATTTTTCAAATAAAAAAAAAAAAAAAAAAGACAGTTAAAAGCCAGCTTACAGAATTGTTAAAACTATCCTAAACGGTAGGATTTAAGACTCCCCTTAAACCTGATAAGCCAATAAATGATTTTAAAAACAATGCTAATTATTTTTATAATTATCATTATTTTATATACAAAAAAAATAGAAATTTAAAAGTTGTTCATTATATATTATTCTACAAAAAATAAAAAAAAAAAAAAAAGAAAATGGACCCTGTAAGTCGACTCGTAAGATATATTATTAAAGATCAATTTTTAAATTATAGCCAATTAATGTCTTAAAAACAATGCATTAATTTTTAAAAACTATATATTTAAAATTATAAAAGCATAAGTTTAGCTTATATAGTACTAAATAAAAAAATAAAATTCAGCAAAAAAAAAAAGACTTAAAATGTCCGATACCGTAGTAATTTAAAACTTATACTCATTGCATAATTATCATTAACTGTCATCAATATAAATTATTTATGCAAATTCGACAAAAATAAAATAAAATTAATGGCACTTATATTCATAAAAAAAAAAATAATAAAAGGTAGAATTTAGTACTGTACATCCTATAAAAAAAGATTAAAAGATCCCACTGTAATTATTCCAAGTCATTATTTTACTAAAAATTAATTCATTAATTTATTGCTATATATTTTACAAAAAAAGATCGTTAAATACCATATTATTTTCGTAAAATAAAAAATAAAACTTAAAGTGGCAATTGATCAGCACTGAAATCCACAAAAAAGAATTTAAACGTACAGCCTAATTATATTTACATCTATTATATACTTTAAAATTTGATCCCACTTAATTTGTCATTACAAATATAAATTTAAAAAAAAAAAAAATGGCATATTTAAATTATCCAAACTATAAGTTTTAAAATGTGACCTATAAGATATTTAGACTCTAATATGTCAAATAGAACAAAAAAAAAAAATACATTAAAGTGTACTGATTTTAATGTCTATTAAATTTTCCATCAATTAAATGCTATAAAATTTGATCCACTTAAATTCAAATAAATAAAAAAAAAAAAAAAAAGAGCTTAAAGTTCCCACTCTATTAGTCTCTAAAATTATAAGATAATACTATTAAATAAAAAGATACAAAGGCATTAATTCATATGTTACAATATAATGCTGACATATCGCAAAAAAATAAAGTGTCTTTAATTCCGTAATGTAATCTCTAAACCTGGATAGGCTAAAATTTAGGACTCCCACTGTAACATCGTCCGATTACAAGTAAATATGATTTTACAAAAACAGAGTGTCAGTATTTTATAATTTCCATGCTCATTATATGTGTTCTCATCAATAGTGAAATTGGCTACTTAAGATTATGACTTATATTATTTCAGCAACAAAAAAAAAAAAAAAAAGAAGACGTTAAAAGTGGTCCCGAGCCTGTACGATGTCAGTACTCGTTAAAGATCCTTATCCTAATAAAACCGGATAGGCAAAATTTAGACTCCACTGTAACATCGTCCGATTAGCCAAGTAAATATGATTTTACAAAAACAGAGTGGTCAGTTATTTTATATTTATTCCCATGCCATTAATGTTGTTCTCATCAAATTAGTGAATGGCTACTTAAGATTTAATGGACTTATATATTTCAGCAACAAAAAAAAAAAAAAAAAAGACGTTAAAAGTGGTCCGAGCCTGTACGATGTCAGGTACTCGTAAAGATCCTTTCCAATAAAACCTGATAGGCAAATTAGGACTCCCACTGTAACATCGTCCGATAGCAGTAAATATGTTTTACAAAAACAGAGTGTCAGTTATTTTATAATTTATTCCATCATTATATGTGTTCTCATCAAAATTAGTGAAATTGGTACTTATTAAGGATTATTTATTTCAGCACAAAAAAAAAAAAAAAGAGACGTAAAAGGGTCCCACTTAATGTCAGGTATCGTAAGATCTTATCTAATAAAACTGGATAGCAATTTAGGACCCCATGTAACGTCCGATAGCAGTAATAGATTTTACAAAAACAGAGTGTCAGTTTTTAATTTATTCAGTCATTATTGTTGTTCTATCAATTAGTAAATTGGCTACTAAATTTATGGATTATATTATTCGCACAAAAAAAAAAAAAAGAAGACGTTAAAGGTGGTCACCTGTAATGTAGTACTCGTAGATCCTTATCTAATAACCTGGATAGCAATTTAGATCCACGTAACATCGTCCGATTAGCCAGTAAATTGATTACAAACAGTGGTCGTTATTTTATTATCCATGTCTTTATGTGTTCACAAATGTGAATTGGCTAGCCTGTACATGTCAGGTACTCGTTAAAGATCCTTATCCTAATAAAACCTGGATAGGCAAAATTTAGGACTCCCACTGTAACATCGTCCGATTAGCCAAGTAAATATGATTTTACAAAAACAGAGTGGTCAGTTATTTTTATAATTTATTCCCATGCTCATTATATGTTGTTCTCATCAAAATTAGTGAAATTGGCTACTTAAGATTTTAATGGACTTATATTATTTCAGCAACAAAAAAAAAAAAAAAAAAAGAAGACGTTAAAAGGTGGTCCCGAGCCTGTACGATGTCAGGTACTCGTTAAAGATCCTTATCCTAATAAAACCTGGATAGGCAAAATTTAGGACTCCCACTGTAACATCGTCCGATTAGCCAAGTAAATATGATTTTACAAAAACAGAGTGGTCAGTTATTTTTATAATTTATTCCCATGCTCATTATATGTTGTTCTCATCAAAATTAGTGAAATTGGCTACTTAAGATTTTAATGGACTTATATTATTTCAGCAACAAAAAAAAAAAAAAAAAAAGAAGACGTTAAAAGGTGGTCCCGAGCCTGTACGATGTCAGGTACTCGTTAAAGATCTTATCCTAATAAAACCTGGATAGGCAAAATTTAGGATCCCACTGTAACATCGTCCGATTAGCCAAGTAAATATGATTTTACAAAAACAGAGTGGTCAGTTATTTTTATAATTTATTCCCATGCTCATTATATGTTGTTCTCATCAAATTAGTGAAATTGGCTACTTAAGATTTTAATGGACTTATATTATTTCAGAACAAAAAAAAAAAAAAAAAAAGAAGACGTTAAAGGTGGTCCGAGCTGTACGATGTCAGGTACTCGTTAAAGATCCTTATCCTAATAAAACCTGGATAGGCAAAATTTAGGACTCCCACTGTAACATCGTCCGATTAGCCAAGTAAATATGATTTTACAAAAACAGAGTGGTCAGTTATTTTTATAATTTATTCCATGTCATTATATGTTGTTCTCATCAAATTAGTGAAAAAAAAAAAAAAAAAAAAAAAAAAAAAAAAAAAAAAAAAAAAAAAAAAAAAAAAAAAAAAAAAAAAAAAAAAAAAAAAAAAAAAAAAAAAAAAAAAAAAAAAAAAAAAAAAAAAAAAAAAAAAAAAAAAAAAAAAAAAAAAAAAAAAAAAAAAAAAAAAAAAAAAAAAAAAAAAAAAAAAAAAAAAAAAAAAAAAAAAAAAAAAAAAAAAAAAAAAAAAAAAAAAAAAAAAAAAAAAAAAAAAAAAAAGTTAAAGATCCTTATCCTAATAAAACCTGGATAGGCAAAATTTAGGACTCCCACTGTAACATCGTCCGATTAGCCAAGTAAATATGATTTTACAAAAACAGAGTGGTCAGTTATTTTTATAATTTATTCCCATGCTCATTATATGTTGTTCTCATCAAAATTAGTGAAATTGGCTACTTAAGATTTTAATGGACTTATATTATTTCAGCAACAAAAAAAAAAAAAAAAAGAAGACGTTAAAAGGTGGTCCGAGCCTGTACGATGTCAGGTACTCGTTAAAGATCCTTATCCTAATAAAACCTGGATAGGCAAAATTTAGGACTCCCACTGTAACATCGTCCGATTAGCCAAGTAAATATGATTTTACAAAAACAGAGTGGTCAGTTATTTTTATAATTTATTCCCATGCTCATTATATGTTGTTCTCATCAAAATTAGTGAAATTGGCTACTTAAGATTTTAATGGACTTATATTATTTCAGCAACAAAAAAAAAAAAAAAAAGAAGACGTTAAAAGGTGGTCCCGAGCCTGTACGATGTCAGGTACTCGTTAAAGATCCTTATCCTAATAAAACCTGGATAGGCAAAATTTAGGACTCCCACTGTAACATCGTCCGATTAGCCATAGTAGCATAAAGTGACATTAAATAAATAAACAAACAAACATGCTATAGTAATTATGATTCTTAAATTGTTGACTCCATATACGTGATCATTTTAACTGATTTTATTTTCTTCTGTTCTTACCAGAATGGCTGTCTTATGAGAAATCCTTTGAATAATATTTTTGTGGAATTGATATAGGGTTGTAAAATAAGTTCATAGCGTTTTTGTTACAGATAATTTAAATAAAAACTTCATATTCTCGTAAATTTATTTAATAAATTATAAATGATCCGTTTTAATCTATTACACGCCATCTTTCAGATAATTTGTTTAATTTGATCATCAACAGTTGAAGGACGACTCGAGCGCTTAGCGTCTTCCAAGTCAAAATCTCCAGTTCTGAACCGAGCAAATTACTTGCAAAAGTTATGTTCTCCTAAGGCCTCTTCGCTATACACACTGTAAATTTTGTGAACCATCTGTGGAGCGGATTTTCCTTTTCTGAACTAAAAATCATTTAATGACAAAAATGTATTTTTTTTCTCTTTCATTTCGAGCAAGCAAAATACCACTTAAAGATATGAAATCTCGGATAAAACTGATACATAAAAGCACCTTAACTAATCCTTTTTTAGAAAATGCAAATATTATTGATAAAGTAAATATGATTTTACAAACACAGAGTGGTCAGTTATTTTTATAATTTATTCCCATGCTCATTATATGTTGTTATCATCAAAATTAGTGAAATTGGCTACTTGAGATTTTAATGGACTTATATTATTTCAGCAACAAAAAAAAAGAAAAAAAAAAAAGACGTATAACTTTTAAACTAAATAGCTCTGTTAAATTATAGTTAATAAAAGAAGTCTTTATTTTATTTTATATACTACTGATTATTCGTTTTAACATGACTGAATCAATTTAGGAAAATATATATTGAAAAATCTGGTGCGGGCAACACACGACTTTCACTTACCTCCATTATTTATATCAATTCAAAAATTGTTTACCAAATTTTTAAAATCAATGAAAGAATTTTCAAATACAGTTAGAGATATAAATACGTGAAATTATTAAGGAATTAATGAAATTGAATTTATGTAGAAACATGGGTTTTATTAAAAAATCTATTATATTATTATCTTAAATAATCAGTTAGTTTTATGTTCTTTTAATCACTCTCTATTAACTTTTAAAAGCTTGTGTATGAGATGATATTTTTTCTAAAATCTTTAGCTTTCCAACGGTATATCATACATGTATATTACTGCTCTTATGTTCAAAAACGAAAAATTGCATTAAAAAAATATTTTTTCTGTTTTCTCCTTTATTTGGGTATTGAATTTATTCACTTTATATATTTACCTGTTTTTCATCAGCGTTAACAAGATAATCTAGTTATTATTATTGAATCTACAAAATTAAAGGTACTTTAGGGGAAGAAAATTTAAAATATCGGCATTTAAGCCCTATCAGACCATTTTAATCAAATTGGAACCTACATGATATTAAAACCTATTAAATTTTACATTGATATAGCGAGTTTAATCAAAATCGTTCGAACCGTTTTTGAGAAAATTGAAAAAGGTGCAAAATGCATGGTATAAAGTGGCTCTTCTGGTGAGCGCATTTTGATGAAAAATGTTTTGTAACGTCTCGGGCGTATATTTGTCTTAAATATGAAATTTCAGTGTCATAGGACTTTTCGTTTCCGCCCGGGAGTTACCACACACACCAACACACATTTTTGCGGAACTTGGTTATTCGGACTCTAGGGACCCTAAAACGTGTATTTCCGTTGAAAACTGGAATTCGAAAATTTTCACGATCGCAATACTTCCCCTTACTATATATAGTAAGTGAAAGTAAAAATAAATTACCCTGATAAAATGGTTAATTTGTTTGCATTGATTAGTTTATGTTATAAAAACAGAAAGGATTAAATTGAAATGTTGAGAACCGATACAAACTTATTTTACAACCTTAAATACAATAAATAAATACAACCTTTAAAACTTTGAAATATTTTTGATTTTTCATAGTTTTAAAAGAAATTTGTATGAAGACCATCTCTATGTGTACTGAACCCAAGACCCTACTCCTAACCTACCTAACCCAAGAACCTAAATTTTAGGGTCTAGATACGACTTCTTATAACCTTCTTCCAAACTTTCCATTTACAGTGTGTATTTATTTTCCTGTGATTCGAACATATTCGAAGTAAGAATGGCTGTAGATTGGGAATATAACTTTAACAAAAAACACCGTTTTCACACGTGGTGTGTTGGAACAATCGTATTGTTGTGTAATTATTATTTGTTCCGCGCAAGAGTCGTAGAATATGACTACATTTTCGACCTCCACGTTGCGAAAGTTTGGAGGGTTAACCAAGGGCATAAGTGGGAGGATAATGTCTGAAGTATACTTGAGTTTTAAAGGTGTTAGTTGGAAAGACACATATTGGCAAACGTCTTTTGCGGTATCAAAGATAAAACCTCAACAATTATTATGGTTCGTTCACATCTTATAAATAACAAAACTTATGTGAATAATTTTAATGAAGCACACATCTTAAAAAATGATCATTGATAAAAAAAAAGATCAAATTTTAAGATAGGCTCATACAATAATTATTCTTTGGATTTTATTTGCAATTCGCAAGTCATACACGTTCTAACATATTTAGAATAGAATAGAATAGAAAAAGATATTTATTCTGGGACAAAGTCCCTTAAGAACAATTCATATGTACAATTAAGATGTGAAATGTGTCTGGCTACAAGACCAAAGGAATATAATTAATTCTTATTCACAGTGATACATAAAGAAAAGAAAGGATATAATAAAACAAAAGAGTAAAATATATAAATAATAACTTTTGGTGCATTAAACAACACTAAACATTGAACTTGATTCATTATTGATCCTTATAAAAATATAATCAATAAATAACAGATTTTCTTTTTTATTTGAAATATCTTATTGAGCGTCTGTTTGGGATGACAGTAGGTACTGGAATAGCTGAGACTTGAATGATGTTAGGGAAGAAGCATGGCGGATATGAGTAGGTAAGGAATTCCAGAGAGTAGTGGAGCGGACAATAAAGGAATGATCAAAAGTTGTTGTTCGATGGGTAGGAATATAAAGGTCGGAATGGCACGATCTTGTTTGGAGGGAGTGGACTGACGATTTAAATTGCAGAAGTCTGTAGATATATGGAGGTAGCTGGGAGTTGATTATTTGGTAAAGATATGATCCTAGGAAATATTGTCTTCGGATAGAAGGAAGGAGCCACTTCAACTCATTGTATAAATGGGTCACATGAGACCTCTTCGGTGTACCAAGGACAAATCTTAAAAATATGTTCATAATTCGCTTTAGCCTGTCCTCGAGCACAGCCGAGAGGCCACCATATACCATACAGCAATAGTCAAAGTGGGAGGAAATAAATGAGGATACAAGGAGCTTACGGGTAGACATTGGAAGAAGATGGCGGGAGCGATGGAAATATTTGAGGGTACTTATTGTTCTTCGGGAGATTTGGGCAATATGGGGTTTCCAGGAAAGGGTTTGGTCGATGGTAATACCTAGGTTTTTGACAGAGGAAGTGAAGGTAATTGGCTGATCATTTAGGGTAAGACTCGGAAAAGTAGTATGGGATCTGAGGAGGGGATTGGAACCTATAACAATCGCCTGAGTTTTTGTAGCATTTAGACTTAGTTTATTCAAAGTTGCCCAGGCACAGATATTTACAAATGTCAATGATTGTTATTAATTATTAAATTAATTTAAATTAAAAAAATTATGTTTGTTGTAAGATTAAGGTCTTACGACGCTTTTGTATATTATATTAGTACTTGAGCTTTCAAGATTTTTATTATATTTATTAACAAAAATTAATTGATTTTAACATTATAATTTTTTGCAGCTTTATTTTATAAAATAAATCATTTTTTATCCCGAAGCCTGATTTAGTATTTACAACTTATTTAAAATTAACTTTGAATTATTAGTATTATTATTTTGGGGACATTCGTGGTTTCTCGTCCAATTAGGGATTATAAGTGTGACTAACAAATAATTCCGGCATATGTGGCAAATGTAAGATTTTTTTGCCACATCTAAACATACTATACGAACAGAATGAATTTTTATATCAGTTATTTGGGTTCTACGTATTTAGGGACTTGAAATCTCAAATTTTGAGGGAGTTATTATTTTAAAAATAGTAAATCAAAGTTATGAAAATGTTTGGAAAAATTAATTTCTCTAAAAAAATCTATGAAAATATTGTAGTTTCCAACACTCATTTTATTCTTGTACCTTATTTAGTAAAATATAATAACCATAATATACTATATAAAATATTTTAAATATATATATATATATATATATTTTTTATGTGGTAAAATATTATTTTTTAACTTATTTAAAATTGTTTTTGTTTGTTCTCCAAATTGCTGCAAAAAAAAAAATTGCTTGCCATCAGCAAAAAAAAAAAAATTGCAATAAGCAAATACGTTAACTTCCAAAAAAGTACGTTAAATCAAAGGATCTCTAGGCCACCGCCTCAGAAGTCGTCGGGGTGGGTTGTAGGGGTTGGTGATGGATTTAAGTGTTTGGGCCGATAGGTTCATGTTGTAAGTCAGTCTGTCGTGAAATATTTTTTAATATTCTGTGGCTTTGTCTGAAACTTTAGTATGTCTAAGTCCTTGTGAAGTAATTCGCTGGTTACATAAAACGGTGTATCCACTATTTTTCGCAATATTTTGGATTGGAGAGACTGAATTATTTGAATGTTAGAGATTTTGGCAGATCCCCATAGCTCTACCCCGTGTGTCTATAAGGGTTTGATCAGTACTTTGTAAATAGTAATTTTGGTATTCACGGATAATTTTGATCGTTTGTCAATTTTTAGTCTCCTGCTTATAGTATAGTTCGGTTCTCCACAAACAATTTTTTTTTCTAAAAATCTTCGCAAGAACTAATCTGTATTTGCTGTCCGCGGACTCAATCCTTGAGCGAATTACAGTCTTACCAATAGATGTAGGCTTAAAAAGAGGACAAAGTCTGGCCTAGGTTACATCAGAGCTTTGGACTTATTCAAGAGTCATTGTTGTTGCAACAATTGCTTAGACTAGCAGAAGCTGCGGATCATCTTGGATCATCTGTCCGGTGAAATCACCTGTCTTAGCCAACCTCATATCTTCATTAGTGCCACCTTTTGAGAGAGCGTGTAGGCCAGGAGTCACAGGGGTGCTGACCATGGGAAAAGGATTTGTTTGAAATATTCGTTGTGGAGTATTGAAAACAATCCTAATCCGTTGCACAATAGTTCCAAACGCACTTTTTCAGGACAACAGTCTACACTAATCGTTCTATTTAAGATGTATCAGCCATTTTAACATAATTTTGTTCCTTATTAAATTTACTTTCAATGGTATTATTGGCATATTTTTATATCATAGTTTTGTCGATAATTTCAGAGAAATGTCTCTTTATCTAATTATTCTTATATACATCTGTATATATCTATATTTCCTGCATTTGACTTTGTTTAGAATCATTATTAGATAACTTTAAGTAAGCTTGGGGTTTCATATAACGACTTAGTGATTTTTTAAGAAATTTAAAAAAAATGTTGAGAAAATTAAAATGATTTCAAATATCTTAACATATGCCCAACATAACGATGTGCAAATTGTTTTAAAATTTTAGTTTTCTTTCTGGTTTTTATGGACAAAGCTTGAAAACCGTAAATTGATTTCCACGCTTTTGGTAAAGTAGAATGCATTGCTGATTATGGAAATTTATTTAATGGAAAGACCAGCAAAAAAATTGACATATAAAATTATTCTGATGTCTAACTTAATTTTTCAAATGATAAACCATAGTGAAGCACTGCTCCGAAGCGAGATACAATCATAAATGTGTTTTTGTAGGATATTTTTGTTATTTATTTCCCTTTAATTGAATATATAAAATTTATCTATTGTAATATATACAATTTAAATGATAAACTAGCATTTCAGATTAGATAGAATCTATGTAAAAAATAAAGAAAGAGAAATTCTGCTCAGAAACACAGTACAATATTGAGAAATAAAATTGGTGGGTAATGCCACGGATACAGAAGTGTCTGGTAGACTCCGCTGCATCCCTGGTGTTCCATGCCAGTTTCACCATGCGACATTGTTTTGCGTTTCGGAGCAGAACTTTTGTTATTTATTATTTATATAGATTCTATCTCATCTGAAATGCTAGTTTATCATTTAAATTGTATAAATTACAATATGTATATGCGATACAATAAATTTAAGAAAAATAAATAACAAAAATACTCTACACAATCATATTTATAATTATATCCCGCTTTGGGATCGTACTTCATTATGGTTTATCATTTGGAAAAATTAAGTTAGACATCAGAATAATTTTACATGTCATTTCTTTCCATTAAAGAAATTTCTATAGTGAACACTGCGTTCTACTTTACCAAAGGCGTGGAAATAAATTTACGGTTTTCAAATTTCGTCCGTGTAAATTAGAAACAAAACTAAAATTTTCATAACAATTTCCACATCGTTATGTTGGGCATATATTAAAATATTTAAAATAATTTTAATTTTTTGAAATTTCTTAAAAAACCACCAAGTCGTTATATAAAACCCAAAGTTTACTCAAAGTTATCTAACGATTCTAAACAAAATTAAATTCAGAAAATATAGATACATAATGTTGTATATAAGAATAATTAGATAAAGAGACTTTTCTCTGAAAATATCGACAAATCCTAAATATTTTTATGATATAAAAATGAGCTAAAAATATGCCAATCCTACCAATGAAAGTGAATTTAATAAGGAAGAAAATGAAGTTAAAATGACTAATATATCTTAAAAAGAACGATTGGTGTAGACTTTTGTTCTGACAAGAGCGTTTGGAACCACTGTGCTTTGGCAATAAGTAATAAGCATAAGCAAAGTACACAAATTTACTTTCAATTAGTTGTATGTGAAATACATTGGAATATTGCAGTCTTGAAAAAAAAAAAAATCTTTAAATTTACTATCTGAAGGCCCTATCACCGTCAGTCGTAGCTTACTATCAACACCGCGGCATCAGACAAGATGAGATAGTAAGTAGGACAGTACGGCCCCTGGCGCGTGCTACCGCTGTCAATGAAGTTTCTACTGACCTTCCTCCACAGTAGTGTCTATCTTATAGTGTCCTGCAACAGGCCATGTCTATCCTGTATCTGATGGCATAGTCATTGCAATAAGATTTTATTTTTTTAAATATATATTTTCAAGTACATGTTAGAAGCGCATATGTCTGAGATGTAACAGCAACTTTTTAATTAAAATCGGTGAACCAGAAGAGCTACTTTATACGATGCATTTTGCACTTTTTTACGATTTTCTTAAAAGTGGATTAAACGTTTTTGATTAAACTCGCTGAATAGGTGTCAACTTTAATGGTAATTTAATATCATGTAGATTTCATTCAGATAGAAATAGTCTGACTGGGCTTAAATGCCGAATTTTTTTATTTTCTTTTTCTTAAGTACTTTTAATTTAGTAGATTTAAAAAAATTATCATGTACGAAACTGACATTTCATATTTAAGACAACTATACTCCCGAGATGTTACAGTAACTTTTTCATCAAAATCTGGGATTTTATCAAAGCCGGCTAAACGATTTTGATTAAACATGCTATATCGATGTAAAATTTCATTCATTCTGATGGAAATATTATAATAGGGCTTAGATTTTTTAGATATATTAAATCTTCTTCCTTTAAAGTACCTTTAACTTTGTAGGTTTAATAACAATAACCATATCATATGGTTAGTATTGATAAAGAACAGGTAAATATATAAGTAGAACGTATTTGATAAACAAGTACAGGAGGAAATAGCTAAGGTATTTTTTTTATATATATTTTTTTTCTGAACTTAAAATTAGTATAATATACCGTTGGGAGCTGGATTTAAAAAAAATATATAACTAACTTACATACAAAGTTGTGTAATGTAATGCAAAGTGACGAATAGGGCATACAATTACGTCATTACTGTACATACAATTATATGTTATTATATGTTCCGACTTAAAGGAATACACTTTTTGTTTTAAATTTACTTAAAAATTTTTCAACTTCATGTTTATTTCATAGTTCTTCCATTGATTTTAATAGTCGACGTAAGTGAAATTCGTGTGCTGTCCGCACCAGATTTTTATAATTTTTAATTTAAATCATACATTCCCAATGAAACTGAAAAGAATTCTTTAAAATTTTTTCAACTTTTTTATTAGTTGTTGAATTAATTATAACAATCGGGGTAAGTGAAAGTTATGTGTTACCGTATCAGATTATTTGAAAAATATAATAGTAACCAAATATTTCTCATATGGTGGAACGAATTAGTGTTACATTTCTTATTTTTTGAATAAATGAAAAAACATTAATTTTACCCAATCCATATATGTTCATTTCGAAGCTCATTGAATCATGTACACTATAACATTAACATCTAGAAATTAAAACTATCTTTAGTTCCTACGCCGATGACACGTGTGTGTTATCTGTGAATAATGATCCTGTTACTGCATCACAAATCCTACAGAACCATCTATCAGCCATTGAAGAATGGTGTCAAAACTGGAGAATCAAAATAAATCCCATCAAATCACCTTCACTCTACGTCGTAAGCCTATGACTTCCTGCCCCTCCGTATCCTTTAACAATATCCTAATTACTCCTGTTGAACAGATTCGGTACATAGGACTCCACCTCGACAAACGCCTAACATGGAATCCTCATACTAGACTAAAACGACAGGAAACTGCTCGTAGATACAGATTACTACAACACTTACTTGACAAACGCTCAAAACTTCCTACTTACTACAAAAAATTCATTTATATCACAATTATCCGGTCTATTTGGACCTATGGCATTGAGCTATGGGGGTCTACTAAACCATCGAATTCCTCTCGCATCCAATCCTTCGTAAAATCCTCAATGCTCCTTACTTTGTTACTAATAAAATCATCCATAAAGACCTAAATATCCCATTAGTTGAAGACTTGGCCCGTTACAGATAAACCTCTTTTCATTCTAAACTCCCTGTCCACTCAAACCCGCTTATCCGTGACCTCTCCTCCATATCTATTCCCGACAACCCACCGAGGCGCCTTAAAAGAATATGGCCAAGAGACCTCCTAACATAAGACATTGGAGTGCTACCAATGGGTAGTTTCTTCTCAAGACTACCATGTGTACTAATCATATATAAAGCCTATTTACTTGTTGTATTTATTTAATACAGTTGTAAATTTCTTTACATAAATAAAAAAAAAAAAAAAGAAATTAAAAAAACAAGGGATGTTTCTCCTTTTTATAGGATGAAGGCTTCATAGACGTAGTGGAAAAGTCCTTGTTATTTATATGAGAGAATTCAGAATGCCATGACACACTTTATCATTATAGTCCTCTGATTTGCTTATCGCGTTTACATGAACATCCAATGGTCTGACATTGGAGAAGCCTTTAAATAGGGGAAAAATTACCATGGCTCGGTAGTTTCATGTGATGTTTAAGTTTTAACAATAATGTCCTCCTTGACCGAAAGTTCCATTTTTGGCTCATGTAGGCTAAAGCGATGCTCATGCCCACACAGGTGTCACACACGTTATATGAATTACAGGTAATACAAGGCTCGTAGATCTCTAAGAGGGAAATCTTCGGCATATGGGTGTGATCTTGGGTAACTTCGTAGCCCAGTTCTTTCAATTTTTGCACGGTATGTTTTGAAACATGGGGTCTAGCGTTGTCATGAGGTACCCATGTATCGAGCTTTTTTACTTTCCCAATACACTTTAAATGTCTGGAAACTGTCGATGCACTTGCATATAATGTATGTTTGAGGTCATCGTTGTCTATTAGGGACGGAGGTCTTCCTCGGGGCAAGTTTTCCAAGTCGGTATCCCCAGCTGAAAACTTAGCAAATCAACGGAGAATGGTCCGTTCATTAACACTCTCTTCCTCAAACACCTTGCAAATATTTCTAGTGACCTCAGCTGCTGAATTGTCGAGTTTAAACACGTACAAAAATACTACTCGAAAATCGCGTGTTTCCAAGTTCATATTTGGAGGTATACTAAAAAGTGGGTAATTGATTGGGAAGCTAATGTTTATAATACAAAGGTAGAGGATTAGTAACTGTTTACTTTAAATATGTAAACATTCGGAAGAAAACAACAGAGACCTGCAAAATCCTTTATGTATTTCAGAAACTATAAAAACGGACATTTCATGTGAAACAACCCAAGATAATTGATTATTTAATAAAACGCATGTTTCTATCGAAACTCAATGTAATTAATTCTTCAACCTTGGTTTATCTCCAACTATATATAATTAAAAAAAAAATAATTTCAACAACGGAGGGAAGGGAAAGTCGTGTGTTGCACTTACTAGATTTGTTTTCCGTTCTGATCGCGTTCTGTTGGAACAAAAAAATATGCTTTGTGCATGATTTCTTTTTACAAAATCTCTTGTTGATGAAGGAAGTGGACATATTAGTAATGATAAGCTCAACCTATATTTATTAATTAAAGCATGCAATGATTGTTTGACGTTTTCGGAAAAGAATATATACTTTTAATAATATAATAATAATACATATATATTTACCTTAAATATTTGAGTTTTCTAGACATAATTCAAAAGAGAAACACATTCTACTAAAACCTTCCCACGCAGAAAAAACCGTTATATTGGAAACATGACTCCCCTAAACTCTTTGGGATTTATGAAACGAAAGTGACATGGTGATATTGCTTTGAACCATCATCGTGAAATGTTGCTTAGTTTTGTGACATACTTCACGAATATACAGGTACATTAGTATATTTTATTCTGAATATATGTTGTTTATTTGTTATAATTAAAATCAAGATGTTTATCCTTTTATCAGATTTTTTTCTCATTGAAAACACGGTTTAACCAGAAATTCACCAACTATTGATAGTAACTTTTTTTTTTACTTTTACTTACCTATATATAGTATTTCTCCTTATTGTAAATAATAATTAAGCATGCTTATTATGTCTATT
>JAJSOM010000294.1:0-17669 GCA_023052935.1 Piezodorus guildinii
CCCTCTCCCTCCACACCCTAACTCCCCTCTCTTCTAGCCCGCTCAAATTTTCTTCCTAACCTTACATTTTGGTTCTCCTTTGATCTTCCAGACATCCTCAGATGTTGGCCGCCCAGTGCGGTTGTAATCTTTAAGCTATTACAGAACTTACTCCCTTGATCCCCTCATATCTCTGACCGTCGCTCATAAAACTTCAACTAAGCTGAGCGCACTGAGCAATGCCCCTAAAACCTCCCTTCTATTGCTAGAGATCCCTCCATCAACAAGTCAGCAAACTCGCCGGACGAGATCAAAGCTTCCTCCTCTCAGCTGGAAGTGCCAATTTTCCAGGTGGGTTAATCACTCCCTCCTCCTCCTCCCCCCAGCGCTCGTCCGCCAAGTTCTCATCTGTCTGATCAGAACTCAATTCAAAACTTTGCCAAAGTGTTTTTTCGGCTCCTGTTTTAAGGAGAAGTCTTTATCAAACTACATCCTATTGAACCTTCCTCCTAAGGAACCTTAGCAATCAGATAGAACATCTCCCTCCTTTGAGTTTTCCTCACTGGAAGTAAACCCGAAATTAGAGCACTCCCTTTATTAAAGATAGAGAAGCGTGATCCCTCGCGTCCACCCTCAAGGGAAGAGTGCTCATATCACTCGAAGTAAATTGGTGTATCTATGTTTTTATCAAGGATATATTACCGACTGTTGAAATGATCATATTCAATACGCAGAGAATCAGAAGTCGGATGAAAAATATTTTAATTTTGTCTTGGGTTCATGCTTAACATGGCTCACGGATGTCCTGATGATTTCTCGCACCTTTGAGCCGAAACGTCGGCAAAATTTAAAAAAATTCACACGACTGACACCTGAATATTTCTACCTATGATTATCTTAACTTGTTAGTAATTTGGTAAAAAAACGCTGCAAATTATTACACAATGGTTTATTATTTCCAAATAACAATATTAGGGCATAACTGTTTATATGGCTGTTGATATGCAATTAAGTAATATGAAAACCAATAATTCAAAGGATAATATCATATCAACACTGCTGATTCAAAACGTTGTATCACAGCTAGTTGTTAACCACAGCTAATAGTTAATGTGAGTTTCTTAAGATTTTTATATCAAATTTATGTGGCTGCAGGAAGGAATACTATGAAAAAACTTAATTTAATTGGGAACTTACGAGAACCGAAGCGAGGTAATTAAGTTGTTTAAAATAGCCTAAAAAGTTATTATTAGGTTAAAGCTATTGTTCAAAATTATAGCGGTGATTCAAGACGTGCTAAATGAACCAATAAAAATGCACAAAATGATGAAAACAATAAATTAATGGTAATATAATACGGGATTAGGTGCTTCTGCCCTACAGTAGGAAATACAGTACCTTTTGGAAGGAAATGTTTTTAGTATCTTTTGGAATGAAATGAAATGTGGATTTAGTACCTTTTAGAAGATTTCTATGTTTTTTAGATAAAATCTGATGACGGATTTAGATAAAATTAAACCATTAGTATACAAATATGTCAAAATATAAATGTCTAAAAAAATGTCCTTTAGTAACTTTTGGAAATCAACGTCTCAATTGTAGGCAATAGCAAGGTAAGTGAAAGTCGTGTGTTGTCCGCACCAGATTTTTTACAAATAAAATTGAACACCACAATTAATCAACTTAAATCTATTGTTTTATGGTTAAACAATATATTTATATTTTTTTAATAAACAATTATAGGTTTAAAGAAAAAAAATAAAGGTCCAGCCATGAGCTCCTTTGAAGTCTCTCATTTTATTCACCTTAGTGGTTAAAAAAAAAAAAAAACCTAAAGGAAATATGGAAGGAAAGGCAGAGCGAAATGGAAGGGAGGGGGAAGATGTCAAAGAGGAGCTGCATAAAGGATTTGAAGGGGGGGGGGAGGACTCCTTCAGCAGCTGTTATTCTATCATAAGGTAAGGTAACATTTCCCTTCCGGTGGCTGCCTTAATAACCTCTTTGCTCCTTCCGGCTGCTCGAGGGCCCGATATTACCCATCTCCGTGTCCTCGTCCAGGCAAGATATAACATCGTCCTGTCGGTGACCTTGAGGTATAACTGAGCAGTTCAGTGCAGGAGGACATTTCAGCCGGTTCGAGTCGGTGTTAGAGAAATTATAAAAATGGAAAGTATCTGAGAATTAAAAATCTGGTGCGGGCAACACACGACTTTCACTTACCTTCATTTTTAAAATCAATGAAACAGTTATAGATAAAAATACGTGAAACTATTAAAGAATTAATTAAATCGAATTTATAGAGAAACATGTGTTTTATTAAAAAATCTATTATATTATTATCTAAAATAATCTGTTAGTTTTATCTTCTTTTCATCACTCCCTAATAACTTTTAAAAGCTTGAATATAAGATAATATTTTTTCTAAAATCTTCAGCTTTCCAACGGTATACCATACATGTATATTACTGCTCTTATGTTCAAAAACAAAAAATTGCATTTTTTTCTGTTTTCTTCTTCAGGTGGGTATCGAATTCATTCAACTTATATATTTACCTGTTTTTCATTAGTGGTAACAAGATAATATAGTCATTTTTATAGAATCAACAAAATTAAATGTACTTTAGAGAAAGAAAATTTAAAATATCGGCATTTAAGCCCTGTCCGACCATTTTAATCAGAATGAAACCTACATGATATTAAAGCCCATTTTATTTTACATCGATATAGCGAGTTTAATCAAAATCGTCTGAACCGTTTTCGAGAAAATCGAAAAAGGTGCAAAATGCATGGTATAAAGTGGCTCTTAAAGTGATTCTGGTAATCTCATTTTGATGAAAAAGGTTTTGTAACGTCTCGGGCGTAGATTTGTCTTAAATATGAAATTTCAGTTTCATAGGACTTACTGTTTTCGCCCGGGAGTTACCACAAACACACACAGACGTTTTTGCAGGACTGGGTCATTTGGACTCAGGGGACAATAAAACGTGTATTTCCGTTGAAAACTGGTATTCGAAAATTTTCATGATCGCAATACTTCCTCTTACTATATATAGTAAGTGAAAGTAAAAAAAAAAAAAATAATTCTTAGAGTTTCAATCGAAACATGTGTTTGTTTGTTTATTTAACGTCCCTTTATGCTGCTTTGGCTAATCGGACGATACCACAGTGGGAGTCCTAAATTTTGCCTATCCAGGTTTAATTAGGATAGAGATTTTTAACGAGTACCTGACATCGCACAAACTCGGCGACCACCTTTTAACGTCCCCTTCCGAAGGACGGCATAACTAAGGATTTTTTACTCCCTAGGGGTTACCTATAGCTAGGTGGTTAGCATAACAGCCTCCTATGCAAAGGTTTATAGTTCAAACACGCGTGTAGCCCCAGGATTTTGTAATGGGAGTAAAAAATCCTTAGTTATACCTTCCTTCGGAGGGGACGTTAAAAGGGGATGTCAGGTACTTGTTAAAGATCCATATCCTAATAAAACTTAGAAAAAATTTAGGACACACACTGTAGCATCGTCCGATTGCCATAGCAGCATTAAGGGACGTTAAATAAACAAACACATGTTGGGATCACTTGTAGCTGGGTGGCTAGCGTAACAGCCTCCCATGGCAAAGGTCACGGGTTCAAACCCGCAGGTGGTCCTAGGATTTTTTAATGGAAGTAAAAAATCCTTAGTTGCGCCGTCCTTCGGAGGGGACGTTAAAAGGTGGTCCCGAGCCTGTGCGATGTCAGGTACTCGTTAAAGATCCCTATCCTAATAAAACCTGGATAGGCAAAATTTAGGACTCCCATTGTAGCATCGTCCGATTAGCCATAGAAGCATAAAGTGACGTTAATTAAATAAATAAATAACAAACCCATGGAAACATGTGTTCAAAAAGACAAACAAATAGTTTTGCTCTTCCCTCCTTAAGTTGTTTATCAAATTCGCTCAACTTGCATATTTAGCCGTTATTTATCAATTCTAATAAGCGGATGTAGCTGATATTTTTAAATCTACATAATTAAAGATACTTCAGAGGAAGAAAATTTAAAATATCGGCATTTAAGTCCTGTCAGACTATTTCAATCAGAATGGAACCTAGTCGATGTTAAACCCCATTAAATTTTACATTCTTAAATCTTGGTTAATCGAAATCCTGAGAACCGTTTTTGAGAAAATCGTAAAAATGTGCAAAATGTATGATATAAAGTGGCTCTTCTGCTTGGTCGATTTTGATGAAAAAGTTGCATTGACATCTTGGGTGTGTATAGTTGTCTTATATATGAAATTTCAGTTACATAAGTCTTTTATTTATCGCAATACTTACCACACCCAAGACCTTTCTGGGTGTCCCACGGACTTGGTTATTTGGACTCCGGAGACTCTAAAACGTGTATTTCCGTTGAAAACTGGAATTTGATAATTTTCATGATCGCAATATATGTTTCATTTATTGGTTAGTGGAAGTGTTAAGAATTGAGGTTTATAAAATAATTTATTATCTCTTAAAACAAAGTTACGTTCAATATTTTCCCTTGAGAACTCTATAACTAGAAGAGTCCCGGTAGCGGGAGAAGCCTCCTGAAGAACTTCCTGATCCTTCGTTTCGCCTTCCGAAGCAACTTCTTCAACCTTCGGGATGGACTTTTCACCCGCCTCCTGGGTCTGGAGATCGCCCTGTCTGCTTCGGTGCTTTGACCTCCACCTTCTGAGGGACCTTCACGTCCTTGTAGACCAGATGAGGATCCTCCTTCTCCACCGGTTTGGCTACGGGGTGCATTTTTTCCACCGACACTCTCACTGTGTAGACCACGTCCTTTTCCAAGATATAAGGCACTTTCCTCTGGAACGGTTCAGACAGCTCTCCGACCGTCGCCAGTGCCAGGAGGCAGGATAAGATCGCACCGAAGACCCACATCTCGCTGCTCCTGCAGACCCCGCTGGGCGCTATATACCCGACCTCCCCACCTTAGTCACACACTCAGATAGCCGACTTTCGTAATTGCGCGCCCTTAGCGAAGCATGACGTGGTCTTGAAGCTTCCGCTGACACTCCGGACCACTGCCCCGCTATGATCAGATGATTATACAAATAAACCAACTACCGAAATCGATAAATAAAAATTCAAAAATAAATTCCACCATATAACCTTTACCCTTTGTCGTAAAACTACATCTTGCCCCAGCAGTATCCATAAAAAAAAACTCCGTTTGTCCATGTTGAACAGATCCGATATCTTAAACTCAATCTTGACAAACAACTACGATATCTTTATTATCAGCTATAAAGATGACTATGACGTACTAGAACACTCTAAGGACCTACGTCAGGAGAGGACAACTTCCTTCTTTCGGACCTCGGCCTTCTTTAGGACCCTGACCCAGCCGGCAGCGATCCATAAAGACCTAGTGTTGCTGATTTGGCCCGAACCAGGTACCATTCCTTCCATGACAAACTCCATTCGCACTCTAATCCACTTGTTGCCATCCGGTCTTCCTGTTCAATTCCTGATGATCCTCCGAGGCGTCTGAAAATAAGATGGTACCGAGACCTTCTAGTTTAGAATATTTTTAGAGTGCTTCCAAAGGGAAACTTCTCTACTAGTGTATCATGATTTTTATATTTTATTCTCATTTACTTTCCTTTATTCAGTTGTAAATAGTAAATATATTAAAAAAAAAATGTTATATACCCTACTATTATCTGGTTCCTGATAGTTTGAATATTGCCTGGGTCCTGATAGTTTGACTATTGCCTGGGTCCTGATAGTTTCCAATCCTTCATAGATACGTGTAGAAGGAAAGGAAAGCAGGACCCCAAGATCCCAGCCCTGCCCTCCGAACAGCATATCTGGTATTGGTGGAGTTCATGGGGCTGGGTAAGGGCGCCAAGCCCTCCCTTGTTGATATTTAATAAACGTCTAGGGGCCACTGCCGATTCAACCTTCAGGAAGGATCATAGGGATGGATGCAGATGGGTAAGAAACCGTGCTACAGGATTGGAAGAGTACGGTATAAAAGATTAGATAAGTCCATCAGCGGTACAAAATACACTGTTTCATTTATTTTTCAAAGTCGTTTTTTGGTTTTAAATACTTTTAGTCTCATGTGTAAACAGTCACATTTACTTGATGTATTTTTTGTGTTAATACAGTTGTAAATATCTCTATAATAAAAAAAAACAAAAAAAAAAAAAAACTTTTAGTGATCACTGCCTCTAAATTTATGTTTTGTGGGATATGGGAGGAGTTAAAAAATTAATTTTGATATTGCAGCTAAGATATCTTTATTATCAGCTATAAAGATGACTATGACGTACTACGACACTCTAAGGACCTACGTCAGTAGAGGACAACTTCCTTCTTGCGGACCTCGGCCTTCTTCAGGACCCTGACCCTGCGGCCGGCGGTCCAGATGCAGTAGACCCTGATGGTGAGGAAGTAGAGGAGTTCGGCGCAGCTGAGCAAGGAGGCGCCCAAGAACAGCCCAGCGATGCCTCCGAAGGAAACTGCGTTAGATTTGAAATGAAATGAAAAGAAATTTTATTCTGGGACAGCTAGTCCCCTAAGAATAATATAAATGTACATTAAAATATTTAACTTCTGGCTTTATAAATTTTAACATTTTATAGATATCAAATTATATTACATATGGGTCTACATACATATACATATATGTATACACATACACACACATAGACATATATATATATATATATATATATATATATATATATATAACTTAAGTTTGACTGAGAAAAATATATTAAAAAAAAGGGAAATAGGGAGGAGAAATGATACGCACGCTTGCTGGATAACAACTGATTTATTTGTCCTTATAATCCTATATTTATACTTTATCACATGTTTACATTTACAGGAAATAGGATTAAGCTCTATATTGGTAGTTATCTCATCTTAACTCCCCCCTGCCAGTTTACGAACACTCCTCGTAAACTCTACAAGGGGAAAAACATAAAATAACAAAATAAAAACACAAAAAATATCAAAACAAAAGTACATACCCGACAACACTGCGAACTTACAAACTAGAAACCTTACAAAATAGTAAACTTACAAACTAGGTAAAACTAAAACAAAAACGAAAAACAAAAACCCACGAAAACCAAAAGAAAACACTCACTTGAGATTCTGAAAACTAACAGAAAGAAGAAAAAAAAAAAAAAAAAAAAACACTCGGAAGAAAACTCAACAAAAGTATCCAACACTCATAAAACAGACATCAGACTCCCTTGGGAGTGGCCCCAGAAACAGAGGATACCTAGGTGCGATCAACTGCAGAAGGGTCTTCCCTCGCAGGGAGTTTCAACTGTTCGATATGAACCGTCCGCCTCTTCCGGGGATCCACTAAACTCTGAATGGTGACCACATTATGCTCGCGAAGAACCACCACCCGAAACGGACCCTCATACCGAGCAACTTCCTTACTCCTATTCGAACCGATCCTCCGATACACGATCGAACCGATGCGCAGACCCTCCATCCGATCGCGAACGCGAAGGTTGTCCTTGGCTACACGGCGACTCTTCTCCGCCACCAACTTCCCGCGCACCTTCCCCCAAACCTTGACGAGAGCCGCGCGGTTATTCACCAGCACGTCGGATAAAGCTCCCTCCGCCGCTGTGTCCCCGTAATCCCTGCGCCGATTTCGCAGGCCAAAAAGGATTTCAAATGGCGAAAATCCCGTCGCCGCATGGACTGAGTGGTTATATGCCGCCACCGCCCGAGGCATTGCTACATGGGGGTCCAATCCTTGATCCACCTGATACACCCGAAGATGGTCGCCTAGCGTACTGTGCAGCCGCTCTATGCCGCCTCGACTCTTGGGATGCCCCGGGGTATTAATATGCCACGCGACATCCAGGGCCTTCATTGCTTCCCGCACCTGACTGTTGTCAAACTCCCGACCCCGTCCGAGGATATCCGATCCGGTACTCCATAAAACTGAAACCATTTCCGGAGGGCCCCTAAAATTTGGTCATCACGTACGCCAGGGTTCGACCAGATGGTAGTAATGCGGGACTTGCCGTATTTCGTGTATTCCAACTTTAACAGGCCCGACGTTCGAGTCTTCCACACAATCTGTCGCCTCTTGTCATTAATGATCTCCTCCCGCTCCTCCATGTCCGCCCCACGCTCATCGGACGGGTTAGCTTGCTCATCAGATACCTCTGCACTGCCAGACTCCGGGGTACCGCGCCCTCCTTCGCCCTCAGGTGTCCACTCACGAAGGAACTGTCGAACACCCCCGGACGGCCCACTCTCCTCTTCCTCGATCGCGTTAACCACCAGCGCTCGCGACAGCCAGTCCGCCACCACGTTATCGCGGCCAGGTTTATATACAACCTCCATGTTATATTGGCTGAGGAACTCCTTCCACCAGGTTACGCGCGCCGAGGATTCCTTGAGGGTACCGACCCATTGGAGGGGCCTATGGTCCGTGTGTACCTTAAACCTCCGCCCAAACACGTAAGGACGAAAATGCTCTACCGCCCATACGATCCCCAAGAGTTCCCGCTCCAACGCACTGTATCTGCTCTCAGCCTCAGTGAGACGCCTACTCGCATACGCCACGGGACGCTCTCCATCCGGTCCGTCCTGGGAAAGTACGGCCCCCAGCGCATACTCACTAGCGTCGGTGGTTACCGAAAAAGGCCGGGTAAAGTCTGGGAATGCCAAGATAGGTTCCTCCTGCAACCGCGCCATGCACTGACGGATGTTCTCCTCCATGGCGGGTGTCACTACAACGGTCTGACCCTTCTTGAGGAGGTTATTGAGAGGAACTAGATACCGCGCCATATCCGGCACGAACCGCCTGTAATAATTAAGCGTTCCTAACAGCCGTCGAATCCCCTTAACATCCCGTGGTATCGCCATGTTCCGGATTGCCGCCACCTTCTGGACATCTGGTTTCACACCCTCCTGGGATATCGTGTGGCCTAAAAAATTTATTTCCGACCTACCCAACAGCGACTTTTCTCCCGATAGTTTGAGTCCGAACTGCCGGAGACGATCAAAAACGCTGCGCAGGTGAGTGATGTGTTCTTCCTCGGACCTACTAAAGATCAAAAGGGATGGATGAGGCGGTCTGCCAGGTCTACATGGACGATCATGTAGACCTGGCAGACCGCCTCATCCATCCCTCTAAGAAACTCGTCCATCAGCCGCTGGAATGTGATGGGCGCGTTTTTTAAACCGAACGGCATTCGCGTGAGCTCATAATGCCCGCGCTCGAACGAAAACGCCGTCTTATGCCTATCTCTCGGGTGCATTTGAATTTGATGGTATCCGGCCTTCAGATCTAATGTGCTAAACACCGTGGCCCCACTAAGACGGTCCAGGATGTCCTCGAACCGGGGTATGGGATATTTCTCGTCTACTGTGTTTTCATTCAGTTTCCGGAAGTCCACAACCACCCTATATTTTTCCGGTCTCCCGTCGCCCACGCTCTTTTTCTTCACCGCCCATAGAGGGCTGTTATAAGGGGACGTACTATCGACGATTATTCCCTGACGCTTGAGTTCGTCTAATTCCTCCCGTATGTGGCGACGTAACGCTTGCGGATATCGACGTTCCTTGACGTATGTCACCCGCTCCTGTTTCAACGGGATTTCATGGGTTGTTTTCCCGGTGACTCCCAACATACCCCCCTCCTGGAAGAAAATATCTTTATATTCACGGAACAGGATTTTCCTCCAATCTTCTGCCTGGTTTATTGCGCCTACTTGGCCTAACCCATCCCTCTGCGCCCATATTCCCCTATACGTCTTTTTCCCTATCCGTATCGCCCATTCGCTTCCCTTGCTCCTTATCTTGGTTCCCAATTTCCCTAATAAATCGCATCCGATTATCCCTCCATATTCCCGCGGCATACTCTCTACCACGTGAACCACTAATTTTTCTTTCTCCAGTCCCCAACGACTGAGTTCAATTTCTATTTCTCCGTCCACCCTACACGGGCCGCCTAGAGTAATGAGTCTACATTGGCAAACCTTCGGTATCCTCTTTTCTTTACACAGGACCTCAATCATTTTCCCCGACATCACTGTGTGGGAGCTACCTGTGTCCACTAAACACCACGCTCCCCGCGCGACCCTTATTATAGGCAACCTACCGCACAACCCTCTAATATTATTCACCACTGCGCGGTTGCCCCTCTGCCCACACTCACCTCAGTCATCCCGACGGCTCCTGCTCCCAGCTGCTCCTCGTCGACCCTCGCTCCTCCTCACGCTCTTTACATCTTCCCCTCTGCTGTCTCCTGGTTCGCTCCTGTCATCCTCCGTCTCCGATGAGTCCGATGAATGTACTGAACCTGATGCTGATCTAGGCCTCGTCCACACCCGTTGAGCATTGACCTCCATGGGCTCTCCTCTGCCTATGTCTCGGTTCCGACTCATGTAAGGGCACTGCCGAGCAATGTGCCCTTCCGTTCCGCACTCAAAACATCGAGTACGCGGGCACTGAGCTACTAAATGGCCCACTTTTCCGCAACCGTGGCACTTGCGGTCTTCTTTGCGAAATCCCTTCCTCTCCCTTCCTTGTCTCCTTTCTCTAGGGATAACTCTCTCTCTACTGTAGGACTCCGGTACCTTCTTTCTCCAATTTTCGGGTCTATTTCTGTAAGGCTCAGTCCTTCTATGGGGCACCTTTGTCCACTCCATTTCTACTTCCCCGTATCTGGATTCCTCTTCTCTTGCACTTGCATCCACCATCTCCTGAGCGCATTCTATGAATGTCTTATCTCGGGGAAGGCCCTCTTTCCTTCCCGTTTCTCTGGCCAATTGGACTTTCAAAATAGTCGATAAAAAGCCCATCCTGCCTTCCACCTCTTCTGTGCAGTGCGCTTCTCTCAACTTTCTGTAATCCGGTTGTAGCGGGCCAGTAATATCCCGGCGTACTGGCCACTCGTCTGGTGTGGCCTTTTTGTCTCACGGAACATCTGGAATATATCCTCTTCCGGAGCCCACCTACCTCCTCCAAATGCCTTCTTCAGCCTGTCCTTAATGACGACCCATGGCGTGTCCTCATCAGCTTGTATCAGATTTAAAATCTGCCTACGGACTCGGCATACCAGGGCTGCTCGAAGCGATACCGCATCCTGTGAGTCCATCAGCCTTTCCTCTAATTTAGCCTCTATGCTTGCCATTATTCTATCTCCTCCCTTTAAAAAATGGTTTAGATCGCCAACCTCGCCGTCAAATCGTTCCAGTTCTGAGATGGCTTTCCTTATGTCCTGCGCCGTCGCCGTCCATACTTTGATCCACTCCAGAGTGGTTGCGTGTGCCCCTGCCAACGTCTGCGCCGGTAGCGGGGGTAACTCTGGAGGTACCACCTGCTGTGACGCCTGAGGTAATACCCTTTCCTCCGGAACTGTGAGAACTGGTGGTCTTAAGAAAGCTTCGGCCATGTTTTCAAATTTTAACAGAAATTAAAAGAAAAAAAAATTACAACAGTGTAACGCAGAAAAGAAATTTAGAGAGAGAAAAATAAAACTAAACACTTTTCTTTTCGCACTAGAAATACTTAAACAAAGTGTCCCGGGTTTCGGCACCACTTAAGTTTGACTGAGAAAAATATATTAAAAAAAAGGGAAATAGGGAGGAGAAATGATACGCACGCTTGCTGGATAACAACTGATTTATTTGTCCTTATAATCCTATATTGATACTTTATCACATGTTTACATTTACAGGAAATAGGATTAAGCTCTATATTGGTAGTTATCTCATCTTAACTTATATATATATATATATATATATATATATATATATATATATATATATATATATATATATATTAAGATGAAAATAAAGAGGCCAAATAGTTAAGTTTATAAAGGCACGGAAGATTGATGTTCGAGGAGATGGATAAATAGATGGTGCCTAAAGGAAGTTAAGGATTGGCATGTACGAATAGCCATGGGCAAGAAATTCCAAAATGAAGATGCACGTATGACAAAGGATATCTTGAAGAAAGCAGTTCTGGGGGATGGAATGAGCAGGTTCGATGTTGATAGAGTGGACAGAGGACTTCTCCCTCGGAGGGAACAAATTGTAGATATGGATGGGTTTTTCGGTTCTGATGGATTGGTAACCTCTGTTCCTCACAACCCTAGCACCTGTGTTCTCCTCATATCCCTGAGCGACTTACCGATGGTAGTGAGCCAGTCGTTGGTGATCCCTGTCTCGTACAAGACGCAATAGGACAATCGGAAGAAGACGTCTAAGATGATTTTACTTTGATTCCTGTAAACACAATTGTAAACCATTAAAATATATTATTTTTATTTGAATTAGTTTGTTTGAGCAATTATTTTTCAATTTGAAAAATATATTTTGATCCATTCCTACCCAAGATATCTATAATTACTCCAAAACTTTGTCAATTATCAATGACTGATACTTCATTATTTTAATATCAGAATTTGATATTAAAATATCCTCAAAATATGAACATTAATAACGCCTCAATGTTAGGGGCAGGTTTTGTCAGATTTATTAACATTCCGACGGTGAAATACTTAAATTAATTGGTCGATAACATAATTTTATTCAATGGTAAAATACAATATTATTTTTGTTTGAATATAATATACAATAGCTTATATTACTTTCTTATATATTCAAATTCTAGTTTTCAACGAAAATACACGTTTTAGGGTCCCTGAGTCCAAATAACCAAGTCCCGAAAAAGATCTATGTCTGTTTGTGTGTGTGTGGAGGAGGGGGGGGGGGGTGTGTGGTAACTCCCGGATGGAAACGAAAAGTCCTATGAAACTGAAATTTCATAATTAAGACAAATATACGCCCGAGACATTACAAAACCTTTTTCATCAAAATGAGCTTACCAGAAGAGCTACTTTATACCATGCATTTTGCACCTTTTTTCGATTTTATCAAAAACGGTTCCGACGATTTTGATTAAACTCGCTATATCAATGAAAAATTTAATAAGCTTTAACATCATGTACGATTCATTATGATTAAATGAATAGTCTGACAGGGATTAAATACCGATATTTTAAATTATCTTTTTCTAAAGTACCTTTAATTTAGTAGATTCTTTAAAAATCACCATAATATTTTGTTAGCATTGATAAATAACAGCTAAATATGTAGGTTGTGCGAATTTGATAAACAGCTAAAACAGAAAAATAACTTTTTTTTAATGCACTTTTTTGTTTTTTAACATATTAACAGTAATATACATGTATGATATACCGTTTGAAAGCTAAAGATTTTATAAAAAATATTATCACATACTGTAATGTATTGAGGATACTGAGGGGAGTTCATAATTAAATAATTTTAATATTAAACAATTAATGATAACGAACCTTTATCGGCAAAATAATTAAATAATTTTAATATTAAACAATTAATGATAACGAACCTTTGTCGGCAAAACATCAAAAGGTGTTTACCTAGCCCCCTAGATTTCCCATCGGTATGGGCTCCCTAGCGGTACCAGAAACCTCTGGTAGTTTCCCCCCAGCGGCGGCCAACAAGAATATTAAGATGGGTGTAAAGATAAGAATAATAGCACAAAGGCTATACCGCCAACCGGGGCACTTCCCATATTGGCCCACCCGCGGTGACGAGAATGAGAGAGAAGAACCGAAGAGGCAGTCAAGTTTGATCCTCAAGAAGAGTGAGTCGTGTTCCACCTACAAGAAGAGGAGGTGGCCGTCGGGGTTCTGAGAGCAGCTGGAGGATGATGCCGAGAAAGGGGACCTAAGACTGATTTCACCTTCACCAGCCGGTTAAGTGTTTCAAAGGTATATTGTTATTTGTAATATTGTATGGCAAAGGTAGTAAAATGTCCCTCAGTATTCTCAATCAGAGTTCTAGGCAATGGGTTAATATAACTTATATGTGTAAATTAATAATTATAGTAATGTATTAATTGAATCTTTTTACTTTAATCTTACCCTGCATGCCACCTATTGGATTGGTGAACACGATACCATTGGAAAGGAGATCCATGGTATCATTAAATATAGTTTATATATTGACTAAATATAGTAAGTAAGCTAGTTTTTGAAGCTACCGCTGCCTTAGAAAAGCAGCCGGTAAAAAACATAGCAATAGAAAATATTTTAAAATTTAATAGAGAGTGGTGAAAAATCGATAAAACTAACTGATTATTTTTGATAATAATATGATAAAAATTAAAAAAAACACACGTTTCTATAGAAATTCCATTTAATTAATTCTTTAATGGTTTCACTCATTTTTATCTCTTACTGTATTTGAAAATTCTTTAATCGATTTTAAAAACGGAGGTAAGTGAAAGTCGTGTGTTGCCCGCACCAGTTTTTTTTTTTTTTTTTCTTGGCATCTTTCGGGGACTACGTCTTCCTCTTTAGCCCAAAAGCACCGATCTTAATCGGCCAATTCCAATTCGTATATTTATTCCTGAAGGAGATTAGAATAGCATGTCCATAATATTGCTGCTGCTTATAATCCCAATATGGATTCCCCGCAACGTGATAAGAATAAATGACCCATAGTCATTTAATTCAACAGAATACATAAAAAGAATGATAAATTTTAGGAATAAAGTTTTAATTGAGTATAATTAAATTAATACTGCAGTATAGAGCTCATTAGAAAGGAGTATTATCATATGGTCCCTTACAATATTTAATAAATAGCCTTATATAGTAGGCAGTGAGGACAAGATATATGAAAGAAGGCGAGGTTAAGGGCGGGAGCCAACACGTGGATGACCTCAGCTTCTACATTTACACCCACAACTTACGTGCAACAATTTGTATTTATATTTACGATAGTTCTTAAAAATATTTAGAATAAATAACATGGTGATTTCCAATAGCTAAGAGCCAATTTATTCTAATCATTTTGCATTTAAATCTAGAATCGTTGTTTCATTTATATTATTAAATTTGTTTTTATACTATGAAAGGAAATGGTTCAGTATGTTTTGGGACGAAATTAAATTTGTAGCGGAAAAATCTGCAATTTCCAAACGTGTTTTTTTCTCTTTTTTCCACTTTAGAAAAATAAAGAGAACTTGACAAAAAATTATAACAAGTATTAATTATTCAGAAGGTTTCTTATCAAATGGAGTCATCGTACCTGCAATGATCTTCAAAACTGTAAAGTAACAAGTGAATTGTAAATAGAATAGAGAGTGAGAGAACTTATACTTCTAAGCAGGTAGAGAATGGGTCATCATATAGGCACAATATTGTCTTGTCTTATTTTGAAAAACTCAAAGTCACCCATCACCGGTTCCATTCCAGCCTGGGCGTTTTAAAATTTATACAGGATGAATTTCGACTTTTTTCCTATACTAAGAAGAGATTTGAGATTGCTCAGCCGGTTCGAGTTGGTGTTTGAGAAATTAGAAAATGGAAAGTATCTGAGAATTAAAAACCTGGTGCGGACAACACACGACTTTCACTTACCTCCTTTTATAAAATCAATGAAAGAATTTTCAAATACAGTTAGAGATAAAAATACGTAAAACTATTAAAGAATTAATTAAATTAAATTTTTATAGAAACATGTGTTTTATTAAAAAATCTATTATATTATTATCCTGTTCACTAAACGTCGCTCAAAAATAAACCACCAAATTAAGTTAAATTCAGCTCTCATCCCATGGTCAAAATCTGTACAGTACTTAGGCCTAACTATAGACAAATCACTTACTTTCACAGACCACATCAACAGAAAAATTGATAAAGCGAAAAAAATAATATACAAAATGTTTCCTTACTTTAATAGAAAATCCCGTTTGAGTCCTCAAAACAAATTGACAATATATAAATCAGTCATCCGCCCGTTAATCACATACGCCTGGAGCTCATCCTGCTCGACTAATTTCCAAAAACTCGAGAGAATTCAAAACTTGTCAATGCGGATAATTAATAATTTCCCCCGATACACGAAAATATCATCAATGCTCCAAGACTTGCAGCTTCCTACAATCAAACAACTTGTCCATTCACAAACAGCTTCTTACTTCAGTAAAACTCCAGTCTCTAAAAACCCATTTATAAAAGAAATCGGTAATTACAATAAATTTTCACTAAAACGATATACTCATAAGAGAACAAAACATGTATTATTAAATTAACTTACTTTCTTATGTTATAAATTTCTAAATTTTATAATTTTCAATCATATTATGTATTTTCTATTAATTTTTGTATTTTCAATTATTTCATGTATTTTCAATTATTTTATGTATTTTCAATTATTTCATGTATTTTCAATTATTTTATGTATTTTCAATTATTTCATGTATCTTCAAATATTTTATGTATTCTCAATTATTTTATGTGTAGTTTTTATGCGTAGGTATTTTTATATTTTTTCCTACAATCGCAATGTAACCTCAATTTTACTTCACCATATGTTTGCCATTTAGGCTAATGTACTATAATCACAAAAAAACAAAAAGATTTTCTAATTGTAAGGATGACTCATCCAAAATCATTGTTAACATTTTGTCAAAATGTAAATATGTGAATAAAGTTTATTTTTATTTTATTTTATTTTATTATTATCTAAAATAATCAGTTAATTTGATTGGCTTTTCATCACTTTCTAATAACTTTTAGAAGCTTGTGTATGAGATAATATTTTTTCTAAAATCTTTAGCTTTCCAACGGTACATCATACATGTATATTACTGCTGCTATGTTCAAAATAAATAAAATTCATTAAAAATATTTTTTTTTTCAGTTTTCTCCTTTAACTGTTTTTTAAATTCGCTCAACTTACATATTTACACGTTTTTCATCAGTGGTACCAAGATAGTTATTTTTATAGAATCAACAAAATTAAAGGTAGTTTAGGGGAAGAAAATATCGGCATTCAATCCCTGCCAGACCATTTTAATCAGAATGAAACCTACATGACGTTTAAGCCTATTAAATTAAACATTACACACACAGACCTTTTTGCGGGGCTTGGTTATTTGGACTCAGGTGACCCTAAAATGTGTATTTCCGTTGAAAACTGAAATTCGAAAACTTTCACGATCGCAATACTTTCCCTTACTATATATAGTAATATTCGCACAAACACGTGTGTATAAATGGTGTACATTGCGGTGGTTCAAATACCTAGTCCTGCTATGAATATTGTTACAAGGAAATATATAAAGATCTTAACAGAAAAATTTACTTTTTCAAAATATTTATTGGAAAATAAAATGTATATCTTATAGAGACTAAAATAAAAATGAAATTGCTCCCCTTTTGCCTTGACACAGGCATTCAATCTCTTTGGCCAGTTGTTATCAATAGTAGCACTTCTTGAGGGAAGCGCTCAACTGCTTGGACCAAAGATTGTTTGAGGCTTTGCAAATTATTTTGAGCTATTTGGGATGCCATCCTTTCCAGTTCGGACCAAAGCCGGTAATCTTGTGGGTTACGTTCAGGACTACCTGTGGGCCAATCCGAGCCTCAGACGAACGCTTGAACGTTCTTTTACAGGTTCTGCTGAGTTGACCTGGCCTTGCGCGCTAGACGGAATCCTGCTGGAAAACCCAATGACTTCATTAAACCGAGTATCATTTAGAGGCTTAACAACAGGTTCCAAAATATCGTCCTGCTAGTTTTGAGCGTTTGTGGTGCCATTCAAAGCAAACCCTCACCAAACCATCACTGGAAAGGGTGTTGATATTTTTAACTTATGACTT
>JAJSOM010000295.1:0-17674 GCA_023052935.1 Piezodorus guildinii
AGGGATGGTTAGGGATGGTTAGGGATGGTTAGGGATGGTTAGGGATGGTTAGGGATGGTTAGGGATGGTTAGGGATGGTTAGGGATGGTTAGTAGTGCTCCGACCGTCATAGAGGAAGGACCTACGCCGGGCGCTCCAGCGGATTACCCCCCACCTCTTGCTGACTTACCAGAGCTCAGTCTGGCTCGGGACACCGGCCAGGTAAGACGTGGTTTAATATAGCTCTATATTTAACAGTGCGCTGGCGCGTGTGTTTTTGAGTGGTTGAGTCCCGAGGGACACTAAGTGGCGATTCGGGATTCCCAGAGGACAGGAGTGTTTTAAAAAATTGTTATTGTTTTTAGTTTTTATTGTTATTTTTTTATTTCGTTATAGTATTAAAAGTGTTAAAGTTGGACAGGAGTTGTTAACTCAGAAAATAGTTTTTAATAGTGACTGAGAGAAATAAAAAAAAATTTTGTGGAAAAAACAATTTCCAAAAAACTTTTTTTGAAAATTAAAACACGTAACGGGAGTTATGTCCCGAGATATTAACAGGAAATCTCCTGCTACTACGGGCACAGAGGACATGGAGGAGTTCGAGGAGCCTAAACCTCAGAGACCGGGCAAAATTTTTCCGGCACCTGTGGACAAAATGGCGGCTGAGGAGGATTCAAAATTAAGCGGAAAAATGTGCGGAAAAATTAATTCCACAGAAAACGAGTCATATTACGACACGGAGGAGGAGAGGGAGAGTGACATGGCACAGGGGTCAAAGGTCGTAACCCCCGGGAAAAGATATAAGAAAAGGGCTAGGAGGGAATCCCCCCCGTCACCCCAGGAAGTTGCAGTAGGGCCCTTGGACAAGGCGAAAAAGATTTCAGAAGGCGTAAAAGCATACCTGGAGCGGAAGAAATGCACTGCAGAGCAGAAAGCTTATATAAATGGAAAGGTCCTTGAATTGAGGGATATCATTGTTGGACTAGAAGAACAGTGGAGGGGGGTTCCCCAACTCGTCCAGCACATTGTACGGGAGGCCCTCTCAGCTGACGATATCCATACTATAATAGCCAGAAAAGTATCGGCAATAGTAGCACCAATGGTGGCCAACGCCATCGGAGAAGCCGTTGGTGCTAAATATGAAGAAGAAAAGAAGAAGTGGGTCTCCCCAACATCAAAAAGAGTGGAGGAAATAATCGACGACCTCAAGCTCAGCGAGGATGAGACTAGGATACTACGCCGCACAGCGAAAACCAGAGCTGAGGAGAGGGAAATGAAGCAGAAAAGGGTCAGGATCGTAGAAAAACCGGGGCCGTCGACGATCGTGGCCCCTCCCCAAGGAAACGATACTATGGGCTCCTCAGACGAAGAAGGCGAAGGGAAATGGACCGAAGCCAAGCGAAGGAGAAAGGGAAGAAAGTTAAAAATGGGCAAAGAAGAAGAAGCAAAACCAGAAAAAACAAAAAAGAAGACTTTCGCTGACGTCCTGGGGAAGGTGGCTCAGGTGTCTCCTAAGCCACAAGAGTATGTTACGACATACCTTACAATTAAGGGAAAGGCACCGGATGGCGGGAGCTGGTCGCCAGCTAAAATCTTTGAGCAGCTGCCCTCGAAGGAGGAGTTGGAGAATATAGGGGCAAAAGCGAGAATAGAGAAGGTGACTAGGTCAGGAGCAGTCCTTGTTAGGATGGAAGGTGCCGACCAGGCTAGGAGAGTCCTCAACTGGGAAAAGATGACCAGCAGGGGACTAGAAGTAAATCTGGCCAAATCAAGGTGGCCTAGAATTGAAGTAAGAAGAGTCCCGAAGTACTGGGATGAAGGGACTCTTCAGACCTACCTTTGGGGGAAAATCCCAGACGTAAAATGTGACCCCAAAGACAGGAAGGACTGGATGAGAACCTGCTTCTCAACAGCCGCAAGGAGCGGACTCACTAAGAGCTGGGTGCTGGAGACTCACCCGTCAATCAGATACGCTCTGATGGCCCTGACGGACAGTGACGTGAGTGGCGGATGGTGGAGCCTCTCTATGAGAGATTACCTCGACCCTCCCCTTTGCCTAAGATGCCAAGAATATGGACACCCCGCTAAGGACTGCAGCAAAGAACTAGCATGTAGATGGTGCACAGGGACAGGGCACAAAGCAGCAGAATGTCCGGCGAGGGAGAAAGGAGTCCAACCCTGCTGCAGGAACTGTAAGGCAAAGGGTGGAAAAGAGAAGGACCTCCAGCACTGCGCGGGCAGCAGAGAATGCCCGATACATCTGGAGAAGATGGAAGAGCTGGCCAAAAGGACAAGGTATGCGTAGGCTGCGGATCTTGCAGGTCAACATGGGCCGAAGACGACTGGTCGCGGATGAGCTACGAACTCTCGCTCGGGACGTTGACATCATGGCAATCCAGGAGCCATGGTGTCAGAGTAACGTGGTCGCTGGATTTGGTGTAGCGTCGAGGGTCGTCGCTCTGAGCAGTGGAGGAAGGAGGCCCAGAGCGGCAATAGTGATCGTCAACCCTGTCCTCGACGTGATGGAACTGAGGACACTCACCACGGCGGACCAGGCGGCATGCTACGTGCGATGGGGTGGCATCACATTTGCCTTTGTGTCCACCTACATGCCGCCCCGACCAGCGAATCCCGAAGATAGTATGTCCGCCGTGGAGGCTGTCACACAAAGATATAGGAACGTGATAGTCTGTTCCGACACCAACTCATGGAGCACGGCCTGGGGTTCAGTTCGCACAGACGCAAGAGGAAGAATGGTGGAAGAGACCGTGGCGAGGTGTCAGCTCGTAGTCATGAACGAGCCCTCTGGCCCCACATTTGTAGGAGCACGGGGCCAGAGCTGGATCGATGTGACACTCGCCTCGGTTACCATGGCGCGGCGTATTGCGGACTGGACCCTACGGTCTGACACGAGCTCCGACCACCGGGTCATCGCCTTCAGTGTGGTACAGGAGGAAGGCGGGAATGCCCTAGAAGTAGAGAAGGGCTTCGTGACCCGATCGGCGGACTGGAGGGCTTTCTCCAGGGAACTGGAGGGCGTACTGGTTGATAGAGAGTGGGAAGAAATTGCGCAGATGCAGGCAGAACCAGAGATTGATCGAAGGGTGGACAATCTAACGTCTGCAATACTCGAAGCGGCAAGTACGACCCTCCGACGCCGAAGAGCGAGAGTTCATCCGGTCCCATGGTGGACGCCGGCCCTCACCCAAATGAAGAGGGAATATTACAGGGCCAGGCGTAGGTACCAGGAGTGCAGAGACGACGAGATGAGAGCTGCACTCCGAGAAGAAACCAAGCGTAGGCAAAGGGTATACCGAAACGGCGTGCGTCGCCAGAAGAAGAGGTCCTGGGATGAATTCATCGTTGAAGAATCCGAGAAAAATCCCTGGGGAATACCCTACAGGGTGGCCCTTGGTAAAGTAAAACCTCTCACCACGATTGCTTCGCTTAGGGTGGGAGGAGTTCAGGCGAATACCTTAGAAGAAGCGGCCACCTTGTACTTGGACTTCACGTACCCCAGGGATGATCCATCCCAGGACAATGAAGAGGAAGATATGGTTAGACGCACCACGGTATACCCACCTGGTACCGATCTATGCCCACCATGGGACATATGGGACCTTCGTCTTGCCGTGGAGAAGCAGAGGATCGGGAGAGCTCCAGGACTAGACAGAATAGATGCTGCGGTCCTGAAGAATAGTGCCCCACAATTAGAAGAAGAGCTATTGGGAATCTTTAACCAATGTTTGGACAGGGGGCACTTCCCAAGCGAATGGAAGACCGCAGACTTGAGATTGCTCTACAAGGGAGGAGGGAAGGACAAGGAGTCCCCAAAAGCATACCGTCCAATATGCCTCCTCCCGGTCGTCAGCAAAGTCCTGGAGCAGATGATGGTGACCAAACTTCGCCCGATCCTCAGTGCAGCCAGCCATCCACGGCAATTCGGCTCTACCCGTGGCAAAGGAACCACAGACGCGCTGCTGAGAGTACGCATGGACGTAGAAGGGAAGGCGGAGAAGTACGTTATGCTCTTACTCTTTGATATATCCTCCGCCTTCGATAGTGTATGGTGGCCCTGCGTACTCCAGCGGCTGCAAGAATTCGACACCCCCAGCAATCTGTACTCCCTCGTTAGTGGTTACCTCAGCAACAGGAGTGTGAAGATTAGGGGTAACTACTACGAGGTCGAGAGACAAATTGAGAGAGGCTGTCCGCAGGGCTCAGTCCTGGGTCCGGCCCTGTGGAAGCTCGTCTTCGACCAGTTGCTGGGGGAATTAGAAGAGAGAGGGTTCCTTGCCACGGCCTACGTTGACGACCTGGCAGTCATAGTGGCCGAGAACAGCAGAGCCAGATTGATCCAACAGGCAGAGAGGTGTGCCAGTCTCGTGTCGGAGTGGTGCGTGAGGAGGAAGTTGAGCATGGCCGCATCCAAGACCCAGGCCATGCTCGTAAGAGGCTCTACAGACAGGGCTCACCCTATCACCTTGAACATCGAAGGTGAGAGAGTGAGGATAGGTGAGGAGGTGACCTACCTTGGCATAAGATTTAAGAAGAATTTTGATGTCACCCCTCACCTGGAGTACCTAAAAGATAGGGTGACCCTGTCCATAAACGGATTGAGCAGGATAGGGGGCGCATTCTGGGGCCTCAGATACCCCGCCACTATGACCATATACAAAGGAGTGGTCATGGGTATTCTGAGGTATGCGTCCCCGGCTTGGAGTCGACACCTCACGCAGCAGAATAGGAGGAGACTGGCGACAACACAGAGACTGGCTCTGCTTAGGGTCACTAGGGCTTATAGAACGGTGTCGCACGAGGCAGTGCAGGTGCTGGCCGGAGCAGTGCCCCTGGACCTCATCCTAAAGGAAGATGTCCTTCGTTACGACTACAAGAGGCAGGGGCTAGAGGCGCTTCCAGAGGGACTCCGAAGAAGAATCGGCGAGGCCCCTAATAAGTGGAAAGGACTACTCAGGGAGGCCACTATAGAGGAATGGAATGGACGGTGGGTGACAAGTCAGAAAGGCGCCACCCTCAGGAAGTTCTTCCCCACGTCCAGTCAAGATTGGCGGCAAAGTGGGTCCTCCCCGACTACTGGGTCTCGCAGATGCTAACAGGTCACGGAGGGTTCCGGGGAAAACTGCATGACCATGGAAAGAACATCGATCCCCGGTGCCCAACATGCGGAGTCCCTGAGACTGCTGAGCACGTGATGTTGTCCTGCACGGCCATGGAGCGGCACCGCGCCAGGTTGATGATGGAAACAGGCCTGTACACGCTCTCCGAGCCGGACCTTCCGCGCTTGCTTGAGGAAGAGCACTACCCCTTCCTCAAGGAGTTCGTGTACGCGTGGAAGGAACTGGTGGGCCCTTCACACTTCACCCTCGGAAGAGCCCAACCGGCCGGAGAGGCGGATGAAGGCGAAGAAGAAGACGAAGAAGAGGAAGAAGAGATCGCCTGAGACCAGGAGGGCTGGACCAGGGATGAATCCGGACGGATGCGGCGGACCGGGAAGGCTGGACGGCACCCGGACGGATGGCGAGGACCGGACGGATGCGGCTGACCAGGGAGGCTGGACGGTATCCGGACGGATGGAGAAGGCCAGTAGCTGGCCAAAAATGGAAAAGGTGCAACCCCAGCTGAAAGGTGCGCAACCGCGTACTGGGTTGCACCACAGTAGCAGCAAAGGTGCAGCTCTAAGGTGCACACCCGTGCACCGGGCTGCACCACAGAACCTAATTTTATTTGTTGTTCCCACATTAAATTATCCACAAGCATGTAGAATAAGAAATTAAAAATAAAGTGTTTTTTTGGAAGCAGTGGCATGCGATCACCTACCGCACTACCCCACTGCTTCCTAATCCCGTATGCCAGAAATGGCTAGGAAGGGAGGAAAAAAAAAAAAAAAAAAAAAAAAAAAAAAAAAAAAAAAAAAAAAAAAAAAAAAAAAAAAAAAATAAGTTAGGGATGGTTAGGGGTATGGTTAGGATGGTTAGGTGGTTAGGATGGTTAGGGATGGTTAGGGGAGATGTTAGGTGGTTAGGGATGGTTTAGGGTATGGTTAGGAGTGGTTATAGGGATGGTTTAGGGATGGTTAGGGATGGTAGGGATGGTTAGGGATGGTTAGGGATGGTTAGGGATGGTTAGGGATGGTTAGGATGGTTAGGATGGTTAGGGATGGTTAGGGATGGTTAGGGATGGTGGGATGGTTAGGGATGGTTAGGGATGGTTAGGGATGGTTAGGGATGGTTAGGGATGGTTAGGGATGGTTAGGGATGGTTAGGGATGGTTAGGGATGGTTAGGGATGGTTAGGGATGGTTAGGGATGGTTAGGGATGGTTAGGGATGGTTAGGGATGGTTAGGGATGGTTAGGGATGGTTAGGGATGGTTAGGGATGGTTAGGGATGGTTAGGGATGGTTAGGGATGGTTAGGAGGTAGGAGGTGGGATGGTTAGGGTGGATTAGGGATGGTTAGGTGGATGGTTAGGGATGGTTAGGGATGGTTAGGGATGGTTAAGGGATGGTTAGGGATGGTTAGGGATGGTTAGGGATGGTTAGGGATGGTTAGGGATGTAGATGTTAGGGATTAATGGTTGAGGGATGGTTAGGATGTTAGGATGGTTAGGGATGGTAGGGATGGTTAGGGATGGTTAGGGATGGTTAGGGATGGTTAGGGATGGTTAGTAGTGCTCCGACCGTCATAGAGGAAGGACCTACGCCGGGCGCTCCAGCGGATTACCCCCACCTCTTGCTGACTTCACCAGAGCTCAGTCTGGCTCGGGACACCGGCCAGGTAAGACGTGGTTTAATATAGCTCTATATTTAACAGTGCGCTGGCGCGTGTGTTTTTGAGTGGTTGAGTCCCGAGGGACACTAAGTGGCGATTCGGGATTCCCAGAGGACAGGAGTGTTTTAAAAAATTGTTATTGTTTTTAGTTTTTATTGTTATTTTTTTATTTCGTTATAGTATTAAAAGTGTTAAAGTTGGACAGGAGTTGTTAACTCAGAAAATAGTTTTTAATAGTGACTGAGAGAAATAAAAAAAAATTTTGTGGAAAAAACAATTTCCAAAAAACTTTTTTTGAAAATTAAAACACGTAACGGGAGTTATGTCCCGAGATATTAACAGGAAATCTCCTGCTACTACGGGCACAGAGGACATGGAGGAGTTCGAGGAGCCTAAACCTCAGAGACCGGGCAAAATTTTTCCGGCACCTGTGGACAAAATGGCGGCTGAGGAGGATTCAAAATTAAGCGGAAAGATGTGCGGAAAAATTAATTCCACAGAAAACGAGTCATATTACGACACGGAGGAGGAGAGGGAGAGTGACATGGCACAGGGGTCAAAGGTCGTAACCCCGGGAAAAGATATAAGAAAAGGGCTAGGAGGGAATCCCCCCGTCACCCCAGGAAGTTGCAGTAGGGCCCTTGGACAAGGCGAAAAAGATTTCAGAAGGCGTAAAAGCATACCTGGAGCGGAAGAAATGCACTGCAGAGCAGAAAGCTTATATAAATGGAAAGGTCTTGAATTGAGGGATATCATTGTTGGACTAGAAGAACAGTGGAGGGGGGTTCCCCAACTCGTCCAGCACATTGTACGGGAGGCCCTCTCAGCTGACGATATCCACACTATAATAGCCAGAAAAGTATCGGCAATAGTAGCACCAATGGTGGCCAACGCCATCGGAGAAGCCGTTGGTGCTAAATATGAAGAAGAAAAGAAGAAGTGGGTCTCCCCAACATCAAAAAGAGTGGAGGAAATAATCGACGACCTCAAGCTCAGCGAGGATGAGACTAGGATACTACGCCGCACAGCGAAAACCAGAGCTGAGGAGAGGGAAATGAAGCAGAAAAGGGTCAGGATCGTAGAAAAACCGGGGCCGTCGACGATCGTGGCCCCTCCCCAAGGAAACGATACTATGGGCTCCTCAGACGAAGAAGGCGAAGGGAAATGGACCGAAGCCAAGCGAAGGAGAAAGGGAAGAAAGTTAAAAATGGGCAAAGAAGAAGAAGCAAAACCAGAAAAAACAAAAAAGAAGACTTTCGCTGACGTCCTGGGGAAGGTGGCTCAGGTGTCTCCTAAGCCACAAGAGTATGTTACGACATACCTTACAATTAAGGGAAAGGCGCCGGATGGCGGGAGCTGGTCGCCAGCTAAAATCTTTGAGCAGCTGCCCTCGAAGGAGGAGTTGGAGAATATAGGGGCAAAAGCGAGAATAGAGAAGGTGACTAGGTCAGGAGCAGTCCTTGTTAGGATGGAAGGTGCCGACCAGGCTAGGAGAGTCCTCAACTGGGAAAAGATGACCAGCAGGGGACTAGAAGTAAATCTGGCCAAATCAAGGTGGCCTAGAATTGAAGTAAGAAGAGTCCCGAAGTACTGGGATGAAGGGACTCTTCAGACCTACCTTTGGGGGAAAATCCCAGACGTAAAATGTGACCCCAAAGACAGGAAGGACTGGATGAGAACCTGCTTCTCAACAGCCGCAAGGAGCGGACTCACTAAGAGCTGGGTGCTGGAGACTCACCCGTCAATCAGATACGCTCTGATGGCCCTGACGGACAGTGACGTGAGTGGCGGATGGTGGAGCCTCTCTATGAGAGATTACCTCGACCCTCCCCTTTGCCTAAGATGCCAAGAATATGGACACCCCGCTAAGGACTGCAGCAAAGAACTAGCATGTAGATGGTGCACAGGGACAGGGCACAAAGCAGCAGAATGTCCGGCGAGGGAGAAAGGAGTCCAACCCTGCTGCAGGAACTGTAAGGCAAAGGGTGGAAAAGAGAAGGACCTCCAGCACTGCGCGGGCAGCAGAGAATGCCCGATACATCTGGAGAAGATGGAAGAGCTGGCCAAAAGGACAAGGTATGCGTAGGCTGCGGATCTTGCAGGTCAACATGGGCCGAAGACGACTGGTCGCGGATGAGCTACGAACTCTCGCTCGGGACGTTGACATCATGGCAATCCAGGAGCCATGGTGTCAGAGTAACGTGGTCGCTGGATTTGGTGTAGCGTCGAGGGTCGTCGCTCTGAGCAGTGGAGGAAGGAGGCCCAGAGCGGCAATAGTGATCGTCAACCCTGTCCTCGACGTGATGGAACTGAGGACACTCACCACGGCGGACCAGGCGGCATGCTACGTGCGATGGGGTGGCATCACATTTGCCTTTGTGTCCACCTACATGCCGCCCCGACCAGCGAATCCCGAAGATAGTATGTCCGCCGTGGAGGCTGTCACACAAAGATATAGGAACGTGATAGTCTGTTCCGACACCAACTCATGGAGCACGGCCTGGGGTTCAGTTCGCACAGACGCAAGAGGAAGAATGGTGGAAGAGACCGTGGCGAGGTGTCAGCTCGTAGTCATGAACGAGCCCTCTGGCCCCACATTTGTAGGAGCACGGGGCCAGAGCTGGATCGATGTGACACTCGCCTCGGTTACCATGGCGCGGCGTATTGCGGACTGGACCCTACGGTCTGACACGAGCTCCGACCACCGGGTCATCGCCTTCAGTGTGGTACAGGAGGAAGGCGGGAATGCCCTAGAAGTAGAGAAGGGCTTCGTGACCCGATCGGCGGACTGGAGGGCTTTCTCCAGGGAACTGGAGGGCGTACTGGTTGATAGAGAGTGGGAAGAAATTGCGCAGATGCAGGCAGAACCAGAGATTGATCGAAGGGTGGACAATCTAACGTCTGCAATACTCGAAGCGGCAAGTACGACCCTCCGACGCCGAAGAGCGAGAGTTCATCCGGTCCCATGGTGGACGCCGGCCCTCACCCAAATGAAGAGGGAATATTACAGGGCCAGGCGTAGGTACCAGGAGTGCAGAGACGACGAGATGAGAGCTGCACTCCGAGAAGAAACCAAGCGTAGGCAAAGGGTATACCGAAACGGCGTGCGTCGCCAGAAGAAGAGGTCCTGGGATGAATTCATCGTTGAAGAATCCGAGAAAAATCCCTGGGGAATACCCTACAGGGTGGCCCTTGGTAAAGTAAAACCTCTCACCACGATTGCTTCGCTTAGGGTGGGAGGAGTTCAGGCGAATACCTTAGAAGAAGCGGCCACCTTGTACTTGGACTTCACGTACCCCAGGGATGATCCATCCCAGGACAATGAAGAGGAAGATATGGTTAGACGCACCACGGTATACCCACCTGGTACCGATCTATGCCCACCATGGGACATATGGGACCTTCGTCTTGCCGTGGAGAAGCAGAGGATCGGGAGAGCTCCAGGACTAGACAGAATAGATGCTGCGGTCCTGAAGAATAGTGCCCCACAATTAGAAGAAGAGCTATTGGGAATCTTTAACCAATGTTTGGACAGGGGGCACTTCCCAAGCGAATGGAAGACCGCAGACTTGAGATTGCTCTACAAGGGAGGAGGGAAGGACAAGGAGTCCCCAAAAGCATACCGTCCAATATGCCTCCTCCCGGTCGTCAGCAAAGTCCTGGAGCAGATGATGGTGACCAAACTTCGCCCGATCCTCAGTGCAGCCAGCCATCCACGGCAATTCGGCTCTACCCGTGGCAAAGGAACCACAGACGCGCTGCTGAGAGTACGCATGGACGTAGAAGGGAAGGCGGAGAAGTACGTTATGCTCTTACTCTTTGATATATCCTCCGCCTTCGATAGTGTATGGTGGCCCTGCGTACTCCAGCGGCTGCAAGAATTCGACACCCCCAGCAATCTGTACTCCCTCGTTAGTGGTTACCTCAGCAACAGGAGTGTGAAGATTAGGGGTAACTACTACGAGGTCGAGAGACAAATTGAGAGAGGCTGTCCGCAGGGCTCAGTCCTGGGTCCGGCCCTGTGGAAGCTCGTCTTCGACCAGTTGCTGGGGGAATTAGAAGAGAGAGGGTTCCTTGCCACGGCCTACGTTGACGACCTGGCAGTCATAGTGGCCGAGAACAGCAGAGCCAGATTGATCCAACAGGCAGAGAGGTGTGCCAGTCTCGTGTCGGAGTGGTGCGTGAGGAGGAAGTTGAGCATGGCCGCATCCAAGACCCAGGCCATGCTCGTAAGAGGCTCTACAGACAGGGCTCACCCTATCACCTTGAACATCGAAGGTGAGAGAGTGAGGATAGGTGAGGAGGTGACCTACCTTGGCATAAGGTTTAAGAAGAATTTTGATGTCACCCCTCACCTGGAGTACCTAAAAGATAGGGTGACCCTGTCCATAAACGGATTGAGCAGGATAGGGGGCGCATTCTGGGGCCTCAGATACCCGCCACTATGACCATATACAAAGGAGTGGTCATGGGTATTCTGAGGTATGCGTCCCCGGCTTGGAGTCGACACCTCACGCAGCAGAATAGGAGGAGACTGGCGACAACACAGAGACTGGCTCTGCTTAGGGTCACTAGGGCTTATAGAACGGTGTCGCACGAGGCAGTGCAGGTGCTGGCCGGAGCAGTGCCCCTGGACCTCATCCTAAAGGAAGATGTCCTTCGTTACGACTACAAGAGGCAGGGGCTAGAGGCGCTTCCAGAGGGACTCCGAAGAAGAATCGGCGAGGCCCCTAATAAGTGGAAAGGACTACTCAGGGAGGCCACTATAGAGGAATGGAATGGACGGTGGGTGACAAGTCAGAAAGGCGCCACCCTCAGGAAGTTCTTCCCCACAGTCCAGTCAAGATTGGCGGCAAAGTGGGTCCTCCCGACTACTGGGTCTCGCAGATGCTAACAGGTCACGGAGGGTTCCGGGGAAAACTGCATGACCATGGAAAGAACATCGATCCCCGGTGCCCAACATGCGGAGTCCCTGAGACTGCTGAGCACGTGATGTTGTCCTGCACGGCCATGGAGCGGCACCGCGCCAGGTTGATGATGGAAACAGGCCTGTACACGCTCTCCGAGCCGGACCTTCCGCGCTTGCTTGAGGAAGAGCACTACCCCTTCCTCAAGGAGTTCGTGTACGCGTGGAAGGAACTGGTGGGCCCTTCACACTTCACCCTCGGAAGAGCCCAACCGGCCGGAGAGGCGGATGAAGGCGAAGAAGAAGACGAAGAAGAGGAAGAAGAGATCGCCTGAGACCAGGAGGGCTGGACCAGGGATGAATCCGGACGGATGCGGCGGACCGGGAAGGCTGGACGGCACCCGGACGGATGGCGAGGACCGGACGGATGCGGCTGACCAGGGAGGCTGGACGGTATCCGACGGATGGAGAAGGCCAGTAGCTGGCCAAAAATGGAAAAGGTGCAACCCCAGCTGAAAGGTGCGCAACCGCGTACTGGGTTGCACCACAGTAGCAGCAAAGGTGCAGCTCTAAGGTGCACACCCGTGCACCGGGCTGCACCACAGAACCTAATTTTATTTGTTGTTCCCACATTAAATTATCCACAAGCATGTAGAATAAGAAATTAAAAATAAAGTGTTTTTTTGGAAGCAGTGGCATGCGATCACCTACCGCACTACCCCACTGCTTCCTAATCCCGTATGCCAGAAATGGCTAGGAAGGGAGAAAAAAAAAAAAAAAAAAAAAAAAAAAAAAAAAAAAAAAAAAAAAAAAAAAAAAAAAAAAAAAAAAAAAAAAAAAAAGTTAGGATGGTTAGGGATGGTTAGGGATGGTTAGGGATGGTTAGGGATGGTTAGGGATGGTTAGGGGTTAGGGATGGTTAGGATGGTTAGGTGTGGATGGTTAGGGATGGTTAGGGATGGTTAGGGATGGTTAGGGGATGGTTAGGGATGGTTAGGGATGGTTAGGGATGGTTAGGGATGGTTAGGGATGGTTAGGGATGGTTAGGGATGGTTAGGGATGGTTAGGGATGGTGTTAGGGATGGGTTAGGGATGGTTAGGGATGGGTTAGGGATGGTTAGGGATGGTTAGGGAGGTTTGGTTAGGGATGGTTAGGGATGGTTAGGGATGGGTTTAGGGATGGTTAGGGTGTTAGGATGGTTAGGGATGGTTAGGGATGGTTAGGGATGGTTAGGATGGTTATGGATGGTTAGGGATGGTTGGATGGTTAGGGATGGTTAGGGATGGTTAGGGATGGTTAGGGATGGTTAGGGATGGTTAGGATGGTTAGGGATGGTTAGGGATGGTTAGGGATGGTTAGGGATGGTTAGGGATGGTTAGGGATGGTTAGGGATGGTTAGGATGGTTAGGTGGTTAGGGATGGTTAGGGATGGTTAGGGATGGTTAGGGATGGTTAGGGATGGTGGGTGTTAGGAGGATGGTTAGGGATGGTTAGGATGGTTAGGGATGGTTAGGGATGGTTAGGGATGGTTAGGGGAGGTGGTTAGGGATGGTTAGGGATGGTTAGGGATGGTTAGGGATGGTTAGGGATGGTTAGGGATGGTTAGGGATGGTTAGGGATGGTTAGGGATGGTTAGGATGGTATGGATGTTAGGGATGGTTAGGGATGGTTAGGGATGGTTAGGGATGGTTAGGGGAGGTTAGGGATGGTTAGGGATGGTTAGGTGGTAGGGATGGTTAGGGATGGTTAGGGATGGTTAGGATGGTTAGGGATGGTTAGGGATGGTTAGGGTGGTTAGGGATGGTTAGGGATGTGTGTTAGGGATGGTTAGGGATGGTTAGGGATGGTTAGGGATGGTTAGGGATTAGGTGGTTAGGGATGGTTAGGGATGGTTAGGGATGGTTAGGGATGGTTAGGGAGGTGGGTTAGGGATGGGTTAGGGATGGTTAGGGTGGAGGATGGTTAGGGATGGTTAGGGATGGTTAGGGATGGTTAGGGATGGTTAGGGATGGTTAGGGATGGTTAGGGATGGTTAGGGGTGGTTAGGGATGGTTAGGATGGTGGGATGGTTAGGGATGGGTTAGGGATGGTTAGGGATGGTTAGGGATTTGAGGTTAGGGATGGTTAGGGAGGTAGGGGTTAGGGATGGGGGTTAGGGATGGGGTTAGGGATGGTTAGGGATGGTTAGGGATGGTTAGGGATGGTTAGGGATGGTTAGGGATGGTTAGGGATGGTTAGGGATGGTTAGGGATGGTTAGGGATGGTTAGGGATGGTTAGGGATGGTTAGGGATGGTTAGGGATGGTTAGGGATGGTTAGGGATGGTTAGGGATGGTTAGGGATGGTTAGGGATGGTTAGGGATGGTTAGGGATGGTTAGGGATGGTTAGGGATGGTTAGGGATGGTTAGGGATGGTTAGGGATGGTTAGGGATGGTTAGGGATGGTTAGGGATGGTTAGGGATGGTTAGGGATGGTTAGGGATGGTTAGGGATGTGGTGTAGGGATGGTTAGGGATGGTTAGGGATGGTTAGGGATGGTTAGGGATGGTTAGGTGGTTAGGGATGGTTAGGGATGGTTAGGGATGGTTAGGGATGGTTAGGGATGGTTAGGGATGGTTAGGGGATGGTTAGGGATGGTTAGGGATGGTTAGGGTTAGGATGGTTAGGGATGGTTAGGGATGGTTAGGGATGGTTAGGGATGGTTAGGGATGGTTAGGGGATGGTTAGGGATGGTTAGGGATGGTTAGGGATGGTTAGGGATGGTTAGTGGTTAGGTGGTTAGGGATGGTTAGGGATGGTTAGGGATGGTTAGGGATGGTTAGGGATGGTTAGGGATGGTTAGGGATGGTTAGGGATGGTTAGGGATGGTTAGGGATGGTTAGGGATGGTTAGGGATGGTTAGGGATGGTTAGGGATGGTTAGGGATGGTTTAGGGATGGTTAGGGATGGTTAGGGATGGTTAGGTGGTTAGGATGGTTAGGGATGGTTAGGGATGGTTAGGGATGGTTAGGTGTTAGGGATGGTTAGGGATGGTTAGGGATGGGATGTTAGGGATGGTTAGGGATGGTTAGGGATGGTTAGGGATGGTTAGGGATGGTTAGGGATGTTAGGTGGTTAGGGATGGTTAGGGATGGTTAGGGATGGTTAGGGATTTGGTTAGGGATGGTTAGGGATGGTTAGGGATGGTTAGGGATGGTTAGGGATGGTTAGGGATGGTTAGGGAGTTGGTTAGGGATGGTTAGGGATGGTTAGGGATGGTTAGGGATGGTTAGGGGATGGTTAGGGATGGTTAGGGATGGTTAGGATGTAGGGATGGTTAGGGATGGTTAGGTGTATGGGATGGTTAGGGATGGTTAGGGATGGTTAGGGATGGTTAGGGATGGTTTAGGGATGGTTAGGGATGGTTAGGGATGGTTAGGGATGGTTAGGGATGGTTAGGGATGGTTAGGGATGGTTAGGATGTTAGGGATTGGTTTAGGGATGGTTAGGGATGGTTAGGGATGGTTAGGGATGGTTAGGGATGGTTAGGGATGGTTTAGTAGTGCTCCGACCGTCATAGAGGAAGGACCTACGCCGGGCGCTCCAGCGGATTACCCCCCACCTCTTGCTGACTTCACCAGAGCTCAGTCTGGCTCGGGACACCGGCCAGGTAAGACGTGGTTTAATATAGCTCTATATTTAACAGTGCGCTGGCGCGTGTGTTTTTGAGTGGTTGAGTCCCGAGGGACACTAAGTGGCGATTCGGGATTCCCAGAGGACAGGAGTGTTTTAAAAAATTGTTATTGTTTTTAGTTTTTATTGTTATTTTTTTATTTCGTTATAGTATTAAAAGTGTTAAAGTTGGACAGGAGTTGTTAACTCAGAAAATAGTTTTTAATAGTGACTGAGAGAAATAAAAAAAAATTTTGTGGAAAAAACAATTTCCAAAAAACTTTTTTTGAAAATTAAAACACGTAACGGGAGTTATGTCCCGAGATATTAACAGGAAATCTCCTGCTACTACGGGCACAGAGGACATGGAGGAGTTCGAGGAGCCTAAACCTCAGAGACCGGGCAAAATTTTTCCGGCACCTGTGGACAAAATGGCGGCTGAGGAGGATTCAAAATTAAGCGGAAAAATGTGCGGGAAAATTAATTCCACAGAAAACGAGTCATATTACGACACGGAGGAGGAGAGGGAGAGTGACATGGCACAGGGGTCAAAGGTCGTAACCCCCGGGAAAAGATATAAGAAAAGGGCTAGGAGGGAATCCCCCCCGTCACCCCAGGAAGTTGCAGTAGGGCCCTTGGACAAGGCGAAAAAGATTTCAGAAGGCGTAAAAGCATACCTGGAGCGGAAGAAATGCACTGCAGAGCAGAAAGCTTATATAAATGGAAAGGTCCTTGAATTGAGGGATATCATTGTTGGACTAGAAGAACAGTGGAGGGGGGTTCCCCAACTCGTCCAGCACATTGTACGGGAGGCCCTCTCAGCTGACGATATCCACACTATAATAGCCAGAAAAGTATCGGCAATAGTAGCACCAATGGTGGCCAACGCCATCGGAGAAGCCGTTGGTGCTAAATATGAAGAAGAAAAGAAGAAGTGGGTCTCCCCAACATCAAAAAGAGTGGAGGAAATAATCGACGACCTCAAGCTCAGCGAGGATGAGACTAGGATACTACGCCGCACAGCGAAAACCAGAGCTGAGGAGAGGGAAATGAAGCAGAAAAGGGTCAGGATCGTAGAAAAACCGGGGCCGTCGACGATCGTGGCCCCTCCCCAAGGAAACGATACTATGGGCTCCTCAGACGAAGAAGGCGAAGGGAAATGGACCGAAGCCAAGCGAAGGAGAAAGGGAAGAAAGTTAAAAATGGGCAAAGAAGAAGAAGCAAAACCAGAAAAAACAAAAAAGAAGACTTTCGCTGACGTCCTGGGGAAGGTGGCTCAGGTGTCTCCTAAGCCACAAGAGTATGTTACGACATACCTTACAATTAAGGGAAAGGCACCGGATGGCGGGAGCTGGTCGCCAGCTAAAATCTTTGAGCAGCTGCCCTCGAAGGAGGAGTTGGAGAATATAGGGGCAAAAGCGAGAATAGAGAAGGTGACTAGGTCAGGAGCAGTCCTTGTTAGGATGGAAGGTGCCGACCAGGCTAGGAGAGTCCTCAACTGGGAAAAGATGACCAGCAGGGGACTAGAAGTAAATCTGGCCAAATCAAGGTGGCCTAGAATTGAAGTAAGAAGAGTCCCGAAGTACTGGGATGAAGGGACTCTTCAGACCTACCTTTGGGGGAAAATCCCAGACGTAAAATGTGACCCCAAAGACAGGAAGGACTGGATGAGAACCTGCTTCTCAACAGCCGCAAGGAGCGGACTCACTAAGAGCTGGGTGCTGGAGATTCACCCGTCAATCAGATACGCTCTGATGGCCCTGACGGACAGTGACGTGAGTGGCGGATGGTGGAGCCTCTCTATGAGAGATTACCTCGACCCTCCCCTTTGCCTAAGATGCCAAGAATATGGACACCCCGCTAAGGACTGCAGCAAAGAACTAGCATGTAGATGGTGCACAGGGACAGGGCACAAAGCAGCAGAATGTCCGGCGAGGGAGAAAGGAGTCCAACCCTGCTGCAGGAACTGTAAGGCAAAGGGTGGAAAAGAGAAGGACCTCCAGCACTGCGCGGGCAGCAGAGAATGCCCGATACATCTGGAGAAGATGGAAGAGCTGGCCAAAAGGACAAGGTATGCGTAGGCTGCGGATCTTGCAGGTCAACATGGGCCGAAGACGACTGGTCGCGGATGAGCTACGAACTCTCGCTCGGGACGTTGACATCATGGCAATCCAGGAGCCATGGTGTCAGAGTAACGTGGTCGCTGGATTTGGTGTAGCGTCGAGGGTCGTCGCTCTGAGCAGTGGGGGAAGGAGGCCCAAGCGGCAATAGTGATCGTCAACCCTGGGCCTCGACGTGATGGAACAATGAGGACACTCACCACGGCGGACCAGGCGGGATGCTACGTCGT
>JAJSOM010000296.1:0-14256 GCA_023052935.1 Piezodorus guildinii
ATGCTTCTTCTTGGTCGTGTGTTACGAACACAAAAGTAATACCTAGCTTACGTTGTAGGGCTTTTAAAAAAATTTTTTTTTTTTTTAATCAAGCGCCGATAATGATTCATCCAATAGTAATACTTTTGGGCGATTTACCACTGCACGTGCAATTGCTACACGTTGTTGTTGACCACCTGAAAGCTGGTGCGGATAACGATACATAAAATCTTCTAATTGTACCATCGCGATTGCTTGAGTTACACGTTGATTAATTTCTGTTTGGCCGATTTTCTTCATTCGTAAAACCAAAAGCTACATTTTCAAAAACGGACATATGAGGGAACAAGGCATAATTTTGAAACACTGTATTAATATGACGGTGTTCAGCGGGTATGCGGGTAACATCATAATTATTAAGAAAAATACTACCGCTATCCACTGCTTCTAAACCAGCTATGAGTCGTAGAATGGTGGTTTTTCCACATCCAGACGGTCCGAGAAGAGTCACAAATTCACCATTATAAATGGTGAGGTTTAAATATGAAATAATTTTTTTATTATCAATGCTCTTATTAATATCAGAAAGGATAACTAATGATTGTCGGATGTTTTTATGGATCATTATATTGAATCATCTTGATGAAGTATATTTATAATTATATTATATTAATAACAGATATAATGTAGATTAATTATTAAGGTAAGGTGAGTAACCTGATAACAATGAAATTTTCATATCAATTTCACGATTAGAATAAATATAGAAGTATAAAATCTATTCCATATCATCTACCATTTGAATGGCGTACCCAAGATAATTAGTTGGCGTTAATTTCATTAATCGTATTTTTTCTTTCTTAGGTAAAGGTAAATTATCAATGAATTTATAAATATGATGAATATTAATATTATTGCCTCGCGTAAATATTTTTAGTTTTTCGTAAGCATCTTTTATACCGTATCGACGCATAACAGTTTGAATAGGTTCTGCTAATAATTCCCAATGTTCATTAAGATCTTGAATCATATTCATTTTATTAAGTTCAAGTGTAGATAAACCTTTCAGTATTGCTTGGGGGGGGGGGGGGGGGGGGGGGGGGGGGGAAAAAAAAAAAAAAAAAAAAAAAAAAAAAAAAAAAAAAAAAAAAAAAAAAAAAAAAAAAAACCACAGCATTTAAAAATAAGTTTAATTTCTGAAATATTTTTCCCTTTACGTGTCTTTTTTAAAAAATAAAATGGGCTTTTTTATCTGTTAATTTTTTTTAGTTCTAGCCCTTGAAAAAATTTTTTAGCTTCTTTTAATAATTTTTGGCGGAAAAAACATTTAATTGTAAACGATTACCCCCTACTTGTTGCCAAAGTCCCGAAAGAACAAAATGCCTGCCAGTATTAGTGAACGTTTTTTAAAACATTGTATCTTGTATTTTGAAAACACATGCAGTGACCCGGGGGACTTCAATACGGGGGCCCAAAAGGGGCCTAATAAAATCAATATATATACCTGCAATGGTTCATTAGTATTTTCAGTTCTATGTCATAATGAACAAGGTGTTTTTCAAATTTGGTAATTTTTTGGGTGCTAAAATAAATTGGGGTTTGTTGGTTATGATGTAGTTTACGCTCTAAAACCAATTAATCCAAGGGGGTTTTTTTTAAATTTAATTTATATTTGTACATTGACGTGACTTTTTTATTTAATAAGGGTATAAATTTTTTTAACCCTTTTTGAAAATTGTTTATTTTTTCCAAATTTATGCAAAAGTTGATTTTGGATGAGATCTAACATATGCGTTTTGAAACATTTATGCGTTTGTTCACAAAAACCCCTGATGCGCAAGTTTTTTTTTATTTAAATAAGCACTTTGACCCCAATTCCAGTAAAGCTAGCATGATATTATAATATTTTTTTCCCAAGCGTTTTCCCTTTCCTAAAAAATTAATTTTTTAAAGTGTTTTTAAAATTATATAAAGGAAGGGTTTTTTTTCAAAAATTCCCCCACCGAAAAAAAATTTTCCCCACGAAAAAATTTCAGCAGTTTGTCCAGGTTTTAAACAGCTCCCATTTGGTTTTGATTAAAATTACTGAAATACGATCCCCCACTTTGAGGTATAAAAGTGCATGATATTCAGTTTGCGAAAAACGTATTTTTACTGTACAAGGCAGGGGTGTAAACAATAGGTTGTCGTTTAAACCCCAAAATTTTAATTGATTAGAAATTTAAACCCCCTAGACATCAATTTTGGATGGTTTTTCCCTTTTGTACCATATTAATCGATTCCGTGTAAGATTTTATCCACGACGTCCCAAAGGGTTCTTTTTTTTTTTTATTTATTCCCCCAATTTACCAAACCCCTTTTCTTTGTCCAAAATTTATAGTATAAAAAATCCAAAATTTTGCCAATGATTGTCCCGTCCTTTTTTTCCCCTTTTTCCCCCGGGGTTTTCATGGGAAAATTTAATTTTTAAAAGAAAATCACGAAATTTTCGTTTTCCAATAAAAAATATCCCCGTGAATCTTTTTTTTTGCTTTAAATTTAAAAATTAAAAGTTTTTTGGGCTATTTGGGGGAATTTATTTTTTTTTTAAAAATCTACCAATTGGAAAAAAAAACTTTTCGATATTTTTTTCTTAAACCCCCAATGTTTTTAAAAAAAAGTAACTTTGATCTTTATTGGGTAAATTTTACTACTTTAATTAAAAAAAATTTTTCCAAATCGCGACCCCATCAGGGGCTTTACTTTAGTGTCCTGTAGCAAAAAAATCAGCTTAAAGGTTTCTTTTAAAGCAAATTCAAAAAATTTTTTAATTTTTTATTTCTTTTTACATAAAAATTCGGATTAGGGGTTTTTACTTTTTTCCTGAAGAAAATTTAAAAAAACATTTTTCCCAATTTATTCGCGGAAAATTTATCTTATGTAATTTGTTTGCCAAATTTTTTAATACTTTTTCGTACAGCAAGATCAGCGCAATATTAAAATTTTTCCTTCTTGATCGTCTTTTTCCCAATTTTTCATAAAAAAACCCTTCTACCCTATATCCTTGCTGCTGTAAAAACCCAGGGCCGAAAAGGGAAGAATAAACCCACCCCCTGCCCATCCCTACAATAATTTTTTTTTTTGCAGTTTTTTTTGCATCTTTTTTTATTGCCTCTTTATTACTCTTTTAAAAATATTTATTTTAAAAAGATGATAAAAGTATGACTTTTTATTATTTAAAAATTTTTAAAAAAAAAAATTTTTTTACAAAATAAATTTTTAAATACTCCGCCCCTTATAAAAAATTATTATATATAAAAAAAATAGTGCTGTTTTTTACTTTAAAATTTTAAAATAATTAAAGAATTACATCTTCTTTTAAGAATTAAAAGATATTTCAAAAACCTTTATACTTAAAATTTTAAATTTATCATGTTTAATATATATATTTCTTATTTTTATTTTAAAAAAAATTATTTTTTTTTGATTTTTAAATTGTGATTAAAACTTAAAAATTTTAAAAAAATTTTTAATTTTTTAATAAAAATGCCCTATTTTTCTTAATATTTTTTGCATTTAAAGATGCTACCCTTACTTTCGAAAAAGTTTTTCGTCTCTTTAAAAAATAATAAAAGAAAATTTATTTTTGACTTTTCTTATAAAAACCCCTCTTAACCCTTGGGGAAAAATTTTAAATTTGAAAAATAAATTAAGATCTCCAGAAACGGTAAAAAAAATTACCTTCAAAAATTTATAGTGATTTTTTCCCCAAAAAATCATCCAATTTTTCCCTTATATCGAAGGTGATGGTGTTGGTGCGTTTTTTTCCCGAAATTGGGGGAATTTGGTTGTCAATGTGCTTTTAAAAAAAGCTTATTTTACCAATAAAAAAATTCTTTGGGGATGGAAGTTTATGGGGGTAATAAAGCATTAAGCTTATAAAAAAAAAGTCAATTATAAAAAGAAACACTTGTTCTTTTTAAAATTTTATTTTTGTATTGCTATAAAAGGCCTTTTTAACTACTCCTGAAAAGTGGGGGTTTTTTCGTTTTTAAATTTTGGGGAATTACGGAAAACATTTTGATTTTATTATTTGTTTAAAGGGCCCAAATTTTGATATTATTAAGGAAATTCCGATTTCCAATTAAAAACATCCAGAAAATGTTGATATGTTCATTTTTCGAAAAATTTCTAAAAGATCTTTATGCAGGTATTAAATAAATAAAAACTCCCTTCATATGAAGAAAAAAAAATTCATCAATTTTTTATGTGAAGAAATAAATTTTTAAAAAAAATTTCTTTTTTTGGGGAAAAAATGTGAAAATTGGGGAAAAAAAACCTTTTTTCCTAAAAAAAGGTAGCCAGCGGCAAATTTACGTGCGAATTAATTATACTTTTTATCAAAAATTCTTCCTTTTTTCCCCCTTTATTTTTTAAAAGGTAATTTTATGAAATTTTAATGTTTGGGGGGGGGAAGGTTAAAAAGGTTTTTGGGGGGTACGAATTTCCCGGGGAAAAAATTTTTGGGGATTTTTTTTTTATTTTTTTGGTTTTTCCTTATGACCCGGGGGTTATTTGACGTTCCCTTTTTCCCTTTTTTGGAATTTTTAAAGAGCGGACGGGGGCAAAAAACCAACCGCCGGGCTTGTTGGGGTTTTGGGGGGTGAGTTTTTTGGTTTTTTCCTTTTGGTTCCTTTTTTTGGGGGTTGGGAAGCTTTTTGGGAAAAAAAAAGAAATTTGGTGTTTTTTTTTTTTTAAAAAGGGGAAACTTTTAAAAAAATTTTTGGACCGGGTTTTTGGGAAAAAATTTGAAATTTTTAAAAAAAAAACCCCAAAAAGTCCTTAAAAAACAATTTTTAAAATTTTTCCCAAAAAAAGTAACATTTAAATTTTTTATTAATATTGTGGTTTTTTGTCTTGTTGGTTGGTTTAAAAAGTGTAAAGGAAAAATTAAAAAGCGGTATTTTTATTTGGGCCGGGAAGGGAGTAAGGCGGTTAAAAAGAATTTTTCAAAGGGGGGGCATTTTTTGGGCTCTTTGGCTTAAAACCCCAATTTTATTTTAAAAATTTTAAATTTTTTTAAAAAATTTTTTCTTGCAAAAAATTTTAAATTTTTTTTTAAATTTTGAATTTTGGTTTTTGATTAATTTTTTATTCTTTTTTTATTTCCCCCGCCTTAAAGAATTTCAAAAATTTTTTCCATGGAAAAATTAAAATTTATTCTTTTTAAATTTTTTTTTCTAAAGTTTTTTGGAGTTTCGGAAAAATTTTAAAATTGAATTTTAAAAAAAATTTTTTTTTAACATAAAAATTATATTTTTTTTTCTTTGAACTTTTATTTAAAAAACTTTTTTAAAAAAAAATTTAAAACCTTTTCCCTAATTTTTAAGGGAAACCAACCGTTATTTTTTAAAGGAAAATTTTCTTGGGGAAAAACTTTAAAAAGCCAAAAACCCCTTGGGTTTTTTTAAAGGATTTTTTATGGTTCTAAAATTTTAAAAAGATAATTTTTTCTTTTTTTCTTTTTTTTTAAACCCAATTTAATGCTTTTTTTAACCCGAAATTAAATTTCCCAATCCAATAAATTTTTTTTTTGGGAAAAAATTTTAAGTTTTTTTTTAACGCAGCTTTGGGAAAAAACTTTCCCTCATTACGGGAAAAATTTTCGAAAACCAACCCCATCACCTTCTTATAAGGAATTTTTGGAGGGATTTGGAACAATCATCTGATTTTTTTTGGGAAAGGTAATTTTTTCACCTTTTTAATGGGATTTTTAATTTTTTTTTCATTAAAAAATTTTTTAAGTTTAAAGGGGGGTTATTATAAGAATGTCAAAAATATTTATTTTATTATTTTTAAGGAGACGGGTTTCCCTTTTTTGTAAAGTAAGTTTGCTTTCTTTAAAGGCAATATTTTTATGAAAAGTTAGGACATTTTTTTTAAAAAATTTTTTAATTTTTTTAACTTTTTAAGTTTTAATCAAAATTTTAATAACCTTTCAAATTTTTAAATTTTTTTTTAAAATAAATAAAAGGAAAAAATATATTTTTAAATTTCATGAAAAATTTTAATTTGTAAGTAAAAAGGGTTTTTGAATATCTTTTAATTTTTAAAAAGGGAAGGATGTAATTCTTTAATTATTTTTAAATTTTTATGTAAAAAACATGCAATTTTTTATATTATATATTTTTTTTTTAATGTCGGGTAAAAAAAACTTTATTATTTTAAAAAATTTTTTTTTTGAAAAATTTTAATATAAAGTGCTACTTTTATCATTTTTTTAAAAATTTAAATATTTTAATGAGTAAAAAAAAGAGGAAAATTAAAATGATGAAAAAAAACCTGCAAAAAAAAAGTGATTGTGGTATGTCGGAGGTGTTGATTCTTTTTTGGCGGCAAGGTTATTACAGCAGCAAGGATATAGGGTGGGAAGGTTTTTTTTATGAAAAATTGGGAAAAAGGGGACGTTAAAAGAAGGAATTGAATATTGCTGCGATCTTGCTGATACTGAAAAGGGGTTTTGTAAAATATTTGGCATAAAATTTTCATAAAGAAAAATTTTTCCCGCTCTAAAATATTGGAACAATTTTTTTTTTTAAATTTTCTTCAGGAATAAAAAAGTAGGAAAAAACCCCCTAATCTGATTTTTTATGTTTAAAGAAAAAAAAAAATTTAAAAAACTTTTTTGGGGAATTTGCTTTAAATGCCTTCAAGTGATTTTATTGTACGGACATACGTACGCGTGATGCCCGCGGGGGGTAAGATTTTTTTATTACGTGAAATTGCCCTAAATTAAAGATCAAGTTATTTTTTATATACATTGAGTGAAGAAAAAATTATCGAAAAAGTTTTTTTCCAAAATTGGGTTTGTTTTAAAAAAAGCCCAATATTCGTCAAATGTAAAAAATTTTAATTTTAAAATTTAATTTGAAAGGGGAAAAAATTCTAGGGAAAATTTTTTTTTATTGGAAAAGTAAATTTAAAGTGATTTTTTTTAAATTTAAATTTATTTTCCCTTATAAAACCCCGGGGAAAAATTTAAAAATTATTGACGGTACAATCATTGGTAAACCCTTTTTGGATTATTATATTTATACGTTAGGACAAGAAAAGGGTTAGGTTTTGGAGGAATAAAAAAAAAAAAAAAATGACCCTTTGGGGTACGTGTGGTTTAAAGACCCTTTAAACGGAAACCCCCCGATTAATAGGGGTTTACAAGGTAAAAAAAAAACCACCCAAAATTGATGTCTAGGGTTTAATTGTTTAATAAAATTAATTGGGTTAATGGGAAAACCCTTTTTTGTTACACCTGCTTTTGTACAGAAAAAAATACGATTTGTCAAACTGATATATCTTGCACTATTATACCTCAAAGTGAGGTTTGGGTTATTTCAGAAATATTTTAACCCCCAACCTACTGTAGCTGTTACACCGGGACAATCTGCTGTATTTTATCGTGGGAAAATTTTTTTTCGGTGGAAAGGGAAATTTTCGGAAAAAAAAATTGCCCTTTTGTATAATTTTTTAAAAACACTGTTTTAAAAAAATTTAAATTTTTTGGAAAGGAATGACGCTTGGGGAAAAACTATTATAATATTTGCTTTCTTTAGTGGAATGTGTCCCAAAGGGGCTTATTTTGTACAAAATCTTGCGCCCTTTAGGGTTTTTTTGAACAAAAAAACATTTAAAAGTTTCAATTCCCCCCGTTTTGTTGATTTCATCCAACATTTCTTTAGCAGTATTTTTGGGAAAAAATGAATTAATGTTCTTAAAAGGATTTTTAAAACATTTATACTTTTTTAAATAAATTTATCCCGTCAAAAGTACAAATATTGAATTAATTAAATATACTCTTGGATTAAGGTTTTAGAGCGTAAACTACATCATAACCAAAAAAGCACAATTTATTTTAGCACAAAGAATTACTCAATTAGAAAAAACCTTGTTTATTTTTTCATTTGAAACTGATTTACTAATGAAAAAGCTATTGCAGGTATATTAATTTATGTTATTAGCCCCTTTTTTGGCCCCGTATTTAAGTACAGGATCATGGCTGTGTTACAAAAAAATCAAAAACAAGTAAAAAAACGTTCCCCTATTACTTTGGGAGGCATTTTGTTTTTGCTGTATTTGGCAACAAGTAGGCGGTAATCGTTTTACAATTTTCTGTTTTTTCGCCAAAAATTATTAAAAGAAGCTAAAAATATTTTTTTCAGATAGAATAAAAAAAAATTAACAGATAATTTTGTTTGATATTTAAAAAGAGCACGGGAAAAAAAAAAAGTATGCATGAATTTTTCTTATTTAACTTGGCCCGTGTCCCCCTCTTGTGGTCGTTATGGAGATCAATTTTAAAAACTGTTCGTTTTTTTTTAGTGAAATTTCCTTTTCTAAAATTTCGGGGTAAATAGAAATTTTATTGGTTAAAAAAAATTTCTTTATTACAGAAATTTTAAAGAAGTAAATCTTTTTTTGGGTTTTTACCAATAATTTTCTTAAAAAATATTATTAATAAATTTTTGTGAAAATGATGCTTTAGTATTAAAAAAATTGAAAAAAAAATTAAAAAAAGATATGAAAGCCCTAGAATTTTTTTTAAAAGAAAAAAATAAGTAAATGTTAAAATTTTTTAAATAATATTTCGGGAAATTTTTTTCATTTTTTCTTTTACATCGGAGATTTTCAATAAATTATCCCATGCATTAATGCTTAAAAAAAACCCCGGGATTTTATGTTATCATGCCCCAAAATTTTGGGGAAAAATTATTCTTTTATTAAAAAAAATTTTTCCAAAAAAAAATCGAGATGCTGCATATCTGTCTGTACTCACGGTCAACCTGTACACCTTTCCCCCAAAGGGTTAAAAAGATTGCTAACGTAATTTATCGCATGAAACGACAGTATAATCAATTGAATTTAAAAAAGGGAAAAATTGGGGAAAATCAATGGGGCGGTTGGGGAATTATAATGCTCAAAATTTTGCAGCCTAAACCAGCAATTGACTGGGATAAAAATTTGTAAAAGGGAATTTGAAGACTTCATTAGGAATTGTTGGAATTTCCCTATAAAAACGCAAATCGAACCCCATGGTTTTTAAATTTCTGAATTTTTTGATTGTATTGCAAAGATTTAATACTATTTCTTATTGACCCCTTTTTATAAAGGGTTTTTTGGGGGTATTAGGCCCCTTTAAATTTTTTTGATCAAAAAATTTATTGGGGAATGAAATTTTGTTCTTTTACTAGGGCCCCATAAAAAAATTAAAAACCCTTTTTTTTGAAAACGCAGAAGGGGAATTTAGGGTTTGCGAAAGCTATGCTGCATCACTTGGCCAGGGAAGTTACCTATTTCGTTGGCAACGAGATTTAAGTGATTCCACAGTGCTAAGAAATTTTGGGGGTAGGCATTAGTTATTCATTTATTGCTTATTTAAACAATACTGAAAGGTTTTTTACACTTGAAATTAATAAAAAGGGAAAATGAAATTTAAGTCTTAATGAACATTGGGAATTTTTAGCAGAACCCATTCAAAAATGTTATGGTCGTTCGGGTTTTAAAGATGCTTACGAAAAAAATAAAAATTTTTTTCCCCGAGGCAAAAATATTTAAATTTTTCATCATATTTAAAAAAATTCATTGATAATTTACCTTTTTCCTAAGAAAGAAAAAATACGATTAATGAAATTAACGCCAACTAAAATTTTTTGGGTTCGCCATTCAAATTTGGGAGATGATAAGGGGAAAAGTTTTTTTTACTTCTATTTTTTTTTTCTAATCGTGAAATTTTATATGAAAATTTTTTGTTATTTAGGGGTTTCTCACCTTACCTTTAAAAATTAATCTACCTTTTAAACTGTTTTTTAATTTAATATAATTATAAATATATTCATCAAGGTTTTTTCAAATAATGTCCATAAAAACATCCGCAAAAAATTAGGTTTTCCTTTCTGATATTAATTGGGGGCTTTTTTAATAAAAAAAATTTTTTCATATTTAAACCTCACCATTTTTAATGGTGAAATTTTTGACTTCTCGGACCGTTTTTGGGTGTGGAAAAAACCACCATTTACGAAAATCATTGCTGGTTTTTTTGAAGCAGTGGATAGCGGGAGTATTTTTTTTTAAAAATTTTTATGGTTTTCCCGCATTCCCCCTGGAAACCGTCATATTAAAAACGTGTTTCAAAATTTTTTGCCTTGTTCCCCTCATAGGGCCGTTTTTTTAAAAAAAGTAGCTTTTGGTTTGAATGAAGAAAATCGGCAAACAGAAATTAATTTAAAAGTGTAAAAAAAAGCAATCGCGATGGGTTTCAATTAGAAGATTTTTGTATCGTTATCCGCACCGCTTTTGGTGGTCAACCAAAAACTAACCCGGGGTAGCAATTGGGCCCCTGCAGTGGTAATATCGCCCAAAAATATTTAAATATTGGATGAATAAATTTTCGGGCTTTATTACAAATTACGTCGAGAAATTTCAAAATGAGTTAAAAGCCCCTAAACGTAAAACTAGGTATTACTTTTGTGTTTGTAACACAGGGCCCCAAAAAGAAGCCCTTAACCCATGAAGATCCCTATTTTTAGTGATCAACAAAAGGGAAGAAAGAACAAGAAGGCCACCACGTGAAAAATTTTTTAAACCCCCTGTTAATTTATTTGTAGCAAAAATTTTTTTGGAGAAAATTAATATATTTTTTTAAAGCTAAAAAGTATTGAATAATGATCATTTACCCACCATACGGGGCTGTTTTTGAGGGATATGAATGTACTTTACATTGTCCCTTTTTAGTAAAAGTTAGGTGAGAAATTTCATTTTATTTTAGTCCAGAAGATCTACGCGTTAAAGAAAATTTTTGGGGATTTTTTTTAGCAAAAAAAAAAGTTTAATTTGGTTATTTCGTTTAAGAAATTATAAAAGGGAAAGACATTTGAAAACTATAGTTGAATTAGAAAAGGGAAAATCATTAATGTTTTAAAAAAATTCTTTAAGGAAGATGTTTTCCCGGGGTGTTGTCATTTTGCTTTAACCAGAAAATGACTATAAGTTGGGTTTGCTAATTTTGGGGGGTGATATTACCCTTGAGGGTTTAAAGAATAATTGGGGTAAAATAAAAAAAAATTATTTATCAAATTTTCGTTGGCTAAAAAATTTTTTGTGTGTTTGCCAAAAATGATGATTTTATTTTCTAGTTTTTTAAGCATAATGATGTAAAAATTTTGGGTTTGTATAAATTTTTTTCATTTCAAAATTTATAAGACTATTAGATCCTTTTTATGCTAAAGTGCTGTTCACTCAAATTTAAAAATGGCTTTTATTGCGGGGCAGTATGCTGTTTTATTTTAAGCTATCCTTTTACTTTGGGTTTTTGAGCCGCTTTCAAAAAATTATCCCTTCGTTTTGTTATTTCTTTTTATTATCCCAATTTTGGGCAAATTCTTTAAAACGGGTTTAAAGGACTAAAAAAGTTTTTTAAACACGAATGGTTGGGGTTTAAAAAATTTTTTTCTAAGGATAAAGGGGTTTTACATTCACCATTTCTTTTTTATTTATACACCTTTTGCAAATAATATTAGGATTTTATTTTTTATTTTTTACCATTTATGGTATTTCCTCTTTATTTTTAGTATAGAAAAAAATTTTAAGGGCTTATATTGAAACTGCAAAAAAATTTTGGAAACAAGTAGAAAAAAAGATTTATTTTGTTTTTTTTTCCCCCTCCTATTCAGGGGGTTTTTGCAGGGGTGTATTTAGTTTTTATTTATCCTTTGGGGGATTTTTTATTTTGATTTACTGGGCGGTGCAAAAAAAAAATAAAAAATTGGTTTTTAATTTTTGATTAAAAAATCAATTTTTTTAATATTTGTGATTGGCCCTTTTTGGGAAACAAAAAAATTTTTAAATTTTTGGTAAAGGCTTTTTTTTAAAGGGGATCCTTTCTAATATTTTATTGGGGTATACTCGTTTTATGGAAAATTTTTTCTTGGGGTTTTAAAATTTTAAAAAGTAGGTAAAACGATCAAAAAAAAGCTTTCATTTTTAAATTTATTTCTTGGTTTTTTATTTCCCAATTTTAATATTGGTCTTAAAAATTCCCCCCAATGTTTTTAAGGGTTTGGCATTAAATTTGGGAAGGATTCAGTACAAAAAAAGGTAGCATTGCTTTTATAAAAGTAGCTTTTTTCAAGCTACAAAAAATTCCTAATTTTGGAATTTAAATTTTTTAGCTTTGCCCCAGTACTTGGTTATTAAAAAGCAAATACTATTGTATCGTTTTTCATACTATTCTAAAAAATTTTTTGTAAGTATTTCTTTTTTTTGTGATGTTATCTCCTTTATATAGTTATGGGAATTTCGTTTTTTTAATTTTTATTTTTTTTTTTTAAAAATTTTTATTAGGTTTTTGGGCTCTTCTTTTTTTTTCATATTTCTTTTTTTTCCCTTTTTTTGTGGTGGTAAGTGTTTTTCCTCGATTTAAAAAGGTTTTTAAGGGGTTTATGTTAGAGGCTGCAAAAGAATTTTTGGAGCACAAGGAAAAAAATGTTTTGTATAAATTTATTTTACCCTTTTTTATGCCCGCGTAATTTGGGGCAAAGGTTACTTGGATTTTTCTTTATTTTATGGATGATGTAGGGGATTTCCCCTTTTTTAACTAGCCCCAAAACCTTTTTAAAAAATTGCCGTTAAAAATTTTTCTCTATGGTTTTTAAAAATAGGAATTTCACCCGAATTTAACGCGTTGGGTAGTTTTTGCTGTTATTTTCATTAAATTTCTGTAGCAAGTAGCCCAAATTTTTTTCCCGCATTTGAATTTTAAAAAGAGGATTATTTGTGAAAAAATTTTTTCTGTTTCTTTTTTTTGTTTTTTATTAAACTTGCAAATTTTAAAAATAATGCAAGGGTGAAAAATAATAAAAACTTTATTTTTATAATTGGGGGCGAATTGTTCCTGTAGGATTTTTAGAACAATTTACAAAAAAAAAACAGGTATTCAAGTTTTTTTTCCACGTATGAATCAAAGGGAAAGCATGTATTCCAAATTAAAAAATTTTTAAGAAAGGTAAATTGATCCCTTTTTGTACTTCGGACTTATTTTTTTCGATAAAATGCGAAGGGAAGGTATGTTGCAAAAAATTGATAAGTCCAAAATTTTAAACAAAATTTTCCCTTTTATCTTGATTTCCTTTAAATTTTTCTCAATAAATCTTTTGATCCCCAAAAATAATTATTCTATTCCATATTTTTGGGGTGGTACTGCTATTGGGGTTAAAAAACAAAAGTATTAGTTTCCCAAAAAAAATTTCAAAAAGGGGGATTTTTTTGGAAAACCCGAAAAATTTAAAATAGCTTAGTATTAATTGATGATGCGGGGAAATTTCCAAAAAAGCTTAAGGGGGGCTAGGTTATTAGGTAACACACGTTAAAACTAAAAGAAAAACCCGCTGCTTATAAGAATTAAAAAAAACTTATGCCCAAAAGTTTGTAGCTTTTAAAATTTTGATAAAACCCGGTTAACCATTTATTGGGAAAGGGGAAAGTAAATTAAATTTGGGAAAGATTTGGATGGTTTTAGCGTTGTTTGTATCTCAATCTAAAGTACCTATTTTAAATTTTTTTGGCCTAGGGAAAGGGGGTATTTTTTGGGGTGGGTAAAACCCTTTCTATTCCCTTTAATGCAAAAAATTAAAAAAGCAGCAAATTTAAAATGATTTTAAATTTTTTATTAAGTCCTGAAATTGCAGCAAAAGTAGCAGGGAAAAGGGCAGGTTTTTCCCACGCCCAAAATTTTTCAGGGAAAAAAACTTTTTCCTAAAAAAAGTTGCAAAAAAAAACCAAACATTTTACCCTTCAGAAGGGAAAAAAATTTAAAAAGGGCGAATGGGGAAAATGACGTTTGGCCCAAAACTAATTTTAGAGTATTTAAACTTTTTTTCAAAAACTAAAAGCAGGAACCAAAAGTTATAAAATATTAAATAAATTTAAAAACAAGTACTGTATTTTAAAAAAAAGTTTATTGAATATAATCAATCTGTCCGTTTTTTAATTAATTTAGTCAACTATAGGTTTATTGTTAATATCATTTCCCATGTTTTTTTTTTTTTTATTATTAAAGATGACCATTCAATATTTTAAATTTGGATTCACAAGGGTGGAACCCTCTTGCAGGGGTACCAAAATAGCCAATAAAAGTTAACAAAAAAACCTTATTACTACTTTTTTTAAAAAAAAATTAATTTAAATAAAATTTTGAAGGCAAAAAATCAATAAAATAGATTTTTCTGCCAAAAAGTGATGCCCTTTAAT
>JAJSOM010000297.1:0-17354 GCA_023052935.1 Piezodorus guildinii
AACCTAATAAAATCATCTACGAAAAACAGATGCTTTGGGGGTCTAATGCCATGAAACTTAATACAAATTGTAGACCCTATTGTGGAGTACCAGGTGTCACAGACAGGTTAGAGATGTTTGGTATCTCCATTACTAATGCAACAGAGAGCCTGAAACACCAGTACAAAAGCTGAGGAAACGTCTCAACAACTCCCTCCTGATAATGCCATCACTACAGAGTAAAACACGAGTTGAGGCGCCTAAAAGCAAGGGATTTCGCCTGCTTCAAGTAAGTAGGCTGTGTGGATCCAGAAGAATCCATAAGCTATACTGATGCTGAATCCCCCAAAGACCAGAAAGTCAGCTATCAATCTGGATCTGACTCTAATGGCCTTAAAGGCAAGTAAAGGGGAAAGAGAAAAGAGAGAGACCTTTGGTTTGGAGCCCATGGGACCTTATCAGGTTCAACAGGGAAATTCATGAAGGTGTCAATGTTGGGGACATGGCAAGAATAGCAGAAAGTATACTCCTCGACTTCCTAGAAATTGTACACTATGACATCTAATTGTTGCAGGTAAAATAGGGATCATGTGAGGGGCATGCATGTAAATATCTTATTTATTTTTATTTTAATAATTTTTGTTTAAATCTTATGTAATTTTGTATATATAAAATTGTTTTGATGCTACCGATTTAATATTGTATAGTAGTATTTTAATATGTTGTCATTTTATGTATAAATTCTGGAGATAAATCCGAAAGAAACATCAATAAAAGAAAAAAAAAAGGAAGAATAAAATGAGAAAAAGTTTAACAAAAAATTTCTTACTTTATCGGAAGTTTATGTTTTAAAAATAGTCCATTAAGGATAAATTATTACGCCTTGCGAAAGCAATACAACTAAATTGGGCAGTACCACTTTGTCAATAAAGTGTAACTCTCACTCTCTACTTTATATTATGGGATCACTTGTAGCTGGGTGGTTAGCATAACAGCCTCCTATGCCAAAGGTCACTTTTAATGGGAGTAAAAAATCCTTAGTTATGCCGTCCTTCGAAGGGGACGTTAAAAGGTGCTCCCGAGCCTGTGCGATGTCAGGTCCTCGTTAAAGATCCCTATCCTAATAAAACCTGGATAGGCAAAATTTATGACTCCCACTGTAGCATCGTCCGATTAGCCATAGTAGCATAAAGTGACGTTAAATAAATAAACAACTTCATATTATTAAAACCAAGTTAATATCTAGAGTGGGAATTTTTTTTTTTCATTTCGATCCTCAATATTGGTATATCAAAGGAAATGCCATGGAAAATTGTCTACGATAACACCTCATATGGATCTATAGATAAAAAAAAGTTAATAAATCTTGTATCATTTAAAATCTATTAGTGTAGTAAACCTATGTCGAATTTCATGAGATAGATAGATTGAGACACAGGATTGAACTTAAAATTACTATGCAAGAACCTATTGACGACAGCACAGTATGTTATTAAAGATTTTACCATCACCAATGATACTGGTAACATCTCCTAGGCCACCAATATGATCTCCATGCCAATGAGTAATAATGACCTGCTCAATAGATGTTGACTCTTGATGTAACAATTCTTTCAGTTTACTAATATAATCTTTTTTATTTTTTTCTCCTGTATCCAATAATATCCGTCTGAAAAAAAATAAAAAATAATATGGCCTCTTCTATTACTGTCAACTACAAATGGATAAAAACAAGCCAACAACGCACTTTTTCCCAGTTCCTATAATGTAAGTGTTGGTGCCTTGAAGAGTCATTTTTCCAGGATTACAACCCAGAATTCTAATAACCCTGGGCGTTAGCCGAGAAACTATCGGCAATACTGCAGACATTCTTAGAAAAATTGTAGATATGTAATAGTCATGTTATAATTCAGAGAGAATTAACCTTGGTCAATAAGACGGTAAAATTAGAAATAAAGGTTAGTATATTTATCCTAGGTGTCTTCCACCCGACTTATGGCGCCAAATTCAAAATACTTATTAAAACCCAAGGAGTTTGTTATAGTATGGAGGGCAATTTAAGTAACTAATACCTGCATAGCCGCCATTGTTTGCGTATTGCTATTGCTGTCAGTTGTCACTTACTTTATTCGTCTTCTATCTATATACATAATTTCCAACTACGTAATAATTCTGGCCAGGATAATCTTATAAAGAAACTGAGCTTTTTTAGGTAAGTGTTTCATCTTTAATTAGATATACGTATGTTTATACAATTTTTTGAGCATAACTTTTTGATTGATCCTGAAACCTATAATTTTTGCTGGCAAATCGTGAAATACAAGTTTATATGTACTGACAAAGTGAAATAAATTAATAATTGGTTTCGAATGTAAAGAATAATATGTAAACAGGTCTAATACTGTTGAAAGGTATCAAATTATCTAATTTTTTTCCCAGGTGTCTGTTTACTGTTTTGCATTTACCTTGAATACTTTTGATGTTTTTTATTCTAGATTAGGTAGAGTATGTAATTTTTATATAACATGATTGGTTAAATATAAACTATCTAAAATAAAGAATGTTGATTTTTTCTGGTACTTGACTTGTACATTTAAGTAATGTTGTTGTATTTTAATGATATATTTTGTAGGTTTCCTGGTCTAAAGGAACCAGAAAGAAGATAAGCCTGGATAAATGCTGTAAAAAGAGTCAATTGGGTTCCTGCAAAATATGATAGTAATAGTTAACATTTCATTGCTGATCAAGTTGAGACAACTTACATTAGTAGACCACGGCTTAAACCCGGATCAATACCAAATGTGTTTGAGGCCTATCCTGACCATTTGAAACTAATGATTGTAGTGGTGAGTGGCAATTATGAAATAAATATTCATATGAAAGATTGAAAACTCAAATTTTTAGTAAGTCAAGTGTTAAAAATTAATTTTAGAAAAGAAAGTCTCCTGCAAAACGGACAACTAGGAAGAAGCTTGATTGTAATAATAATGAAAAGGACGCAATACCTGCTGATACAGCTGTGCACGAGGTAGCTCCATCTTCTTTACTCCAGCAGGTGTATATAATAAAATTTTAACTTAATAAAAGCAACAACAAACATCTCCATGTCATTGATGAAAAAAGGAGAATTGGTTTTACAGGCTTTATAGTTGTCATTGAAAATGCTCAATATTTATGTGACAAATTAGTCATTTAAGAGAAACTTGTAAAGTACATTCCATTTTATAAGTCAAGCCAAGACCACCTCGAGATTTTTTTCGGACATATAAGTTCAAAGTTTGGGTATAACAATAACCCAGCAGCCTTTCAATTGACTAAATTAATGAAAAAAATACTAGTGCAAAAGGAGCTGCATGCACCAGTAGGTGGCAGTTGTCAGCCCATTGAGAACATGACTATTTTGACATGTTCCAGTTCAAGTATGTTGAGGGTAGAAAACCTCGAGAACCAATTACCATCTGATCATGATTACATATCATTTGACCTCAGCCACTATAGTTAGCAAGTTATAAAATATATATATGGCTTTGTAGTTAAAAAAATTGAGAAAAGCATTCATTGTACGGTGTGTTTATCCACCTTTATGGAGCAATGTGCCCCTTTCATCTGGTTTGATACATATTAAAGATAAGGGTGGTTTACTTTATACAAACCAGGAAGTGTTCATAGTTTGTAGAAACACAGAGCAAGCTCTGTGTGGATTTACAAAAGTAAGAGGCTTGCATCATTGGAGCACCTATTCAGAGAAGGCTTTAACGATATCAATTTTCCAAAAAAGCCTTGACCAGCAAGCTTTCAGCTGTCGTTCACCGCACATATTAAATCAGAGCGTTGATTATAGTCATATGTACCACCTTATTAAAGTAATTATTAAATATTATATGAATGTACTACTCTTACAAAAGTATATCTGAAGTGGCCCAAGGGGTGAGTGTAAGGCAGTTCAACAACAAAATTACCTTGTTTAGAGGCAATTAAGAAGTTTCCATTTCTTTAATAATAGTTAATATATTTTTCATGAAACATGCTTTTTATTATAACTAATTAGCCGTTTCATTATTTTATATTATGTATATATCCATTTTATTGTTTTATTTTTTTTGTATTTTATATCCCATATATTTTTGCATTAACTATAAAACTATTATTATGATTATGTGTATAGTTTATATTATGCATATTAATTTATTTTATTTCTCAGAACAACCCACTGGAATGATTGCTGGATGTGGAGGCTGCCAGGAGGCTCCAAGAAGAAGACTTGAATGTATTATTTGTGAAATAAAAGATTGTCTATTCCAAACATTTTTATTGATTAGCATTTTTAATTCCATCCATAAATAACATTTCTTCCTAACATGACATGTAAATTGAGGAGCTACCTATGCAAGGAATAATGCCTCATCGTCCATGAGATATTACTTGTAGGCAGGGTTTGATTTTTTGTTTAAATGGACTGATTTATCAGAATTTTAAAATAAAAGTTTTATAAAGACTTTTCTAATTATTTTCATGAGAAAAGATTCTAGTTTTGAAAAAATTGATTAGCATTTTTCAATGGTATCCTTGATCCTTAAAGTAACACAAGTATTGAGAATCTTACCAATGGTTTATTAATTTAAATTCTTCCCTTAAAATAAAAATTTATGAGCATCCTATTAAATATATAGAATATTTTATTGAATAAACAATAGAAATAAGTAGTTGAATGGGGGGTTGAATTTTCATTGGAGTCGGTACACAACGGTAAGAGAAAGAGAACTCATTATACAACAGTTCAACAAAAGAAAATCGTATAGAGAAATTGGCAAACTTTTTCAGAAAAGTCATGCAACAGTAGAAAAAGATACTTTCCGATGCTGACGAAAGGTGGATTCTGAAATATGGAAAAAATAAACCCAAGAATGAGTGCACCAAAAATTGCAAGTGAAGTGGAAAATTATTTAAAGAACATTGCTAGTGCGGAAACTGTGTGTGTCGTGTCCTAAGGAAACACAATTTTCATGGTAGAGTTGCTAGGTAAAAGCTGTTCATTAGTAAAAAAAAATAAAAAAAGACCGGCTAAAATTTGCAAATGAGCACATTTCCAAAGAATTTGAGTTTTGGAAAAAGTTTATTTTTGCTTATGAAAGCAAATTTAACATTTTTGGGTCGGATGGATGTGGATACATTAGGAGAAAACCTGGAGAAGCATTTTCCAAGCAAAATCTCTTACCGACTGTGAAACATGGAGGTGGAAGTGTGATGTGGGGATGCATGGCAGCCTCTGTTGTGGGAAATCTGCATTTCATAGAAGGTATAATGGATGAACATTTATATGTGGACATATCAAGGCAAAATCTGAAGGTAAGTGCTGAAAAACTTGGATTAAAAGGTATTTTTACTTTTACCAAGATAATGACCCCAAGCATTCTTCGTTGATAGTGAAAGACTGGGACACCTGCGGTCACCCTATTTAAATATCATTGAACATTTGTGGGCAAAATTGGAGACAAATTTGAAAACATAATATTACAAACAAAGAAAATCTAAAAAAGGCACTCTTGGAAGAATGGGAGAAAATTACCCCGGATTTTACCCAAAAACTTGTGGAATCCATGCCAAACCGCTTAAGAGAAGTAATCAACAACAAAGGACTTCCAACAAGATATTAAAGTTATATAAAATTACTTTGAAATTGAATTTTATTGAAGTGTATCATTTTCACTGTGAGGTCTGGAATTTCATTTTTTATTTTTATACTCAGGCATTATTGATTATTGTTCAAGAGAGATATTTATTTTTTTCTTGATAAAATGTGTAATATTTTAGGGAGAACCTTCTTTATTCACGTCATTTGTAATATGCTACTCTATAATAACTATAAGTAGTTTTGTTCAATATACTTTGATTTGTATTGTTATTCTTTATAACAAATTCATGTATAATTGGTTAATTTATTGTATATATATCACATTGAATTTTCTTTGTAATTTATTCTGTAATGTTCCTGTATTTAAACATATTTTTATTATTTACAGTCTGTATATGACATAAACTGTTTCTATTCAGTGATTTTCCTTAAAGTAAATTCTTCCTGGTATTATCTGATTCCTTATACTATCCCTTCTTGTTTTGCAAGTTATTCTCTGGATGTTTCTGCACCTTTTGTTATATTTCAGTGCCTGCCTGCCTGCCTCTGGCTTCCAGTATATTAGGTTGATTTATAGGTTTTAAACTTATTTTTTCATTTCCCCATTTCAGTGTTATATGGCTGATGGTATGATGATACTTTTGTATCCTGCCTTTGTTGAAACCATATCATGTGAAAGATTTATCCGGCTTCTTGAACTTAATTTTTATGTTACCATTGAATTAATGATAGGGGGTGAAAGATAAGAGGCAAGGTAAGTATAATGGCAGGCCTTTTTAATTAGGTCACAGAAGGAAAGTGATTTTTCTTGATACTTCAATGGTGGACACCCATCACCCAAGGGCATGTTTAGTATCCTCTGGTTAACCACATCTCAAATGCACTGATATGATATAAAAATGACAAATAATATGAGCTTCCCTCATCAATAAGTTAAAATCAACATTCTGGCTTGAAGTTTCAATGATAGATTTATATTACTTTATTATATTATATAAGATTACTTATTGTTTCATTTCTGCTGCTGTTATATGACTACATCTTTATCCGACAGTACCCAGCTCTCTGCTCCATACAGTAGAGCAGGCATATATTCGGATTTAAATATATGGAGCTTGACCTCTCTCTCTTTCCTGCTATTGTTTAGCTGGTGGAATAGTATATATTATTCGCTTTTCCTATCCTGTGGGGTATTTCAGGTTGTACTTTTCCATTTCCGCTGATCACAGTTCCAAGGTAGGAGAACTCATTTACCACTTCAAGCTCCTCCTATTTGCACATAATGTGGATTTGTTTGGGCTGTCGCCCCACATGTTGAATTTCGCTTTTTCTGGCACTAATATAACGTTCCAATACTGCTTCCCATTCTATCAGGGCTTATTGGAGGTTAACGCTAGAGTCAATGAGAAGAAGATTTTGTGATAATATAAAGGTTGTGATTGTATGATAGCAGGCACATGTCAATAAACACAAGCAATTATATCTCTTAGAATGTTAAATTTGTCAGCGCAGAGCGTGATATCCATATGGAAAGTCGGGGCTTCACAAATATTTTATGTTGAAGTAATTTAAAATAATTATCGAATGACATCTCGCGGACCCTAAGAGCCCTCTGACCACTAGTTGGAAACCACTGGTCTAGTACATTGCAGTGTCTACAAAGAACCATGAGAAAGGTCTGCCAAGGATGCAAGTTATACGATTTGAAGAAAAAAAGACCAAATTCATGATTGATCATTGATAAATCTGACCATTTTTAAAACAAAAACTGCCAATCAATAATACTACTGTAGAACGAGTCCATAAGTATAAATGCCTAGGAATGTAGATTAATAGAAATGGAGTATACTTTAAAGGAAATCCAATTTAGAATCGCAAGGTCGGACTATTTCAAAATGAAGATACATTTCTGCAACAGAAATCAATCATTGAAACTTCAAACCAGAATGTTAATTTTAACGTATTTTCTAATTTGTTGTATAACATGGAAACCTGGATGATGAGGGAAGCTCATATCATCAACATCAGTGCATTTGAGATGTGGTTAACCGCAGGGCACTAAACATATCCTTTGATGGTAAAGTGTCCAAGATTGAAGTATTAAGAAGAATGGGAAAAGTTTATTGGATCATCAAAACCACCAAATCAAGGAAGTTGCAGTATTTTGAACAACTTTTAAGAGGAGAGAAACATGGAATGGTATAGCGCATCTTACAAGGAAAGAAAGACAGAGGAAGGTCATGGCTGAACCGGATTCGAAATCAATAAATGATTGGTTGGATTACAGTAGCAAGGAGCTATTGAGAGCAGCCAGGAACATACATCCTATTGACATGCTCATTTCCAACCCTCCATAGAAGAGGAACACCAAGAAGAGCAGTAGTATAATGTATAATATACTGTTGCAAAGTTAAAGATTTTAAGAATTAAATAAAATCTAATTTACAAAGATGTACATAATATAACAGAGAGTGATGAAAAGCGAATAAAACTTCGAGACTATTGAATATGATTATAGCTGAGTTAGCTGGTTAGAGACAATTAACTCATTTTCGTTATTGATTAATTTGGATAACTTAATTATTATTTTTTTGTTATTCGGTTTCTACGTATGTTGAAACGTAAGCCCTCAATTTTTCGTCTATTGCAGAGATTCTTTTTTGAAAATAATTGAACAAAACATTGTTTATTGTTTATTTATTTAACGTCACTTTATGCTGCTATGGCTAATCGGACGATGCTACAGTGGGAGTCCTAAATTTGGCCTATCCAGGTTTTATTAGGATAGGGATCTTTAACGAGTACCTGACATTGCAGAGGCTCGGGACCACCTTTTAACGTTAAACAAAACATTTCTTATTGTTTATTGCAATAAACAGCTAAATTATTCGTCAGTTCTAATTAATTACGCCCCAAACTGGTTGATGGATGTTTTTGTTTTCACCTGTTACACGTTGTTCTGTTTATCCTTCTTTCAGGTTCACTTTGATTGCCTCTCATCTTGCACCCCTACTTGGGTTGGGCCCAAGTTAATCCAGTCTTCTTTCCCTTAGGATGGCCACTATATTTGGCTCACCAAACAGATATTTTCAACTTGCAGTTATATTGCATTTTCCATATTCCATTTCATAGGTTTTATACATTTTTTCATAGGCTTAGGAAATTACTCTTACCGAAATTTAACATTTATTACCTTTATATTATGTCAACACACACATTCTTTAATCCCTGGCGAGTACCTTTTAAAATGTAATAGTCTAATTGTCATTCCAACCCACTATGGACTTTCACATATTTTATTGCGCATGGAAATTTTCTGGTTACAGCTTAGCCAATTATAAATAATGGTTTTTGGTGAAAATATTAGGTAATAAATATTAAGTTTATATGGAGTAATTACATGTATGAAGTATAAGATGGTTGAAATGGCGTCGTAGAACATAAGAAAATATTTTGTTTAAAACTATTCACACCTATCCAGAATAATAAATTTTTTTTTTCTCTATTTATAGTATTTTATGACTGCCACCCGACCATCTGATTCTTCATATTTATTTACCAACCATTTAATGAATAATTAAATCTTTATATGGTCAATTAATTAATTGATTGTTAAATATGCATTGATTTATTACTTATATAGATCAATTTATGTAAAAAGCCACTAATGTCAGTAATGTGGCACCAGTATTTTTAATTAAAATTATAGCAATATTTTTTTTAGTAATATTTATAGCAAGGTATATTAAGAGTTTACAGAAGTTAAATTAGGGAAGGAAGATGAAAGGAAGTATTAGTTGAATAGTGGGTAGACGCGGGTTATTTAAAAAATTGTGCAGTGGGAGATGATCTATTAGCGGGAAATTCAAAAAGGAAATTGGGAAATGAAGTCCAGTAAGTTCAGTGGTGGGGAGACGCGGGTAATTCAAAAAATAGGATGTTTGGTGTGGACGTATAATCGCGGGAAATTCAAAAAGTAAATTACGCAAGGAAGTGGAATAAGTTGAGAGGTGGGGAGACGCGGGTAATTCAAACAATAGGAGGCTCTGGGTGAACGTATAATTGCGGGAAATTCAAAAAGTAGGGGAAATGGGTAGTGTGGTGGGGGTAACGATACCCCTCCGTAAAAAGGCGGGCAGTGTAAGGTAACCATAGCTGTGCACAAGGGATAAGTAGGGCCACGCCCACTTGTCAACAGAAGTGACACTTCGGAATAATTACCATTTCTAAAGACGTGGGTAGTATGGTGGGGGTGATAGAATTTAGCGCCCAAAGCCGGGTGGAAGACAACTAAGCTCAACAATATCACTCTGGATAATCATAAAAAGGGCTACTGATAAGAGAAGTGACACTTCGGAACAGTTACCCAACGTTTAATTATCATTGACCGAGCTTGGTCTGTTCCACAATAATTTTATTGCACAAATATTGAATTACCGGTGTTGTCAATAAATAAATTCTTATAGCAGTAAATTAAGAAGTAAGCAAGATACCACAAATATCTACTTAATGTTTTAACAAATAAATTTTTCCCCCGGCTAACCTAGAATGAACGAAAGTTCATTTGGTACATGGGAACCAAAGAGGTTTAGTTGAGATGAATTCGGTCAGATGTCTCTATGCTCTTTAAAGATTCTGTTTAAGATCAGAATATCTTTTTACGTGAAATAAACTTTATGATCCCTTTTTATTTTGTTTTAAATGCTCTTGTGTTAATACATATTAAATAAATTAAGTTGATACAGTTTTTCGTCTGTCTATATAACATTAATTATTTAAATTATTATCTCAATCAGACTATATGAAGTTGGTAGTCGCAAAAGGGCTAGTAGTGATGACCATTTTTTTCCAAAGAAATAAAAACAATCTACCAACTTCGATAATCATCCTAATGAAGATTTAAAATTTAGTGCAAAAAATCGACATACAGTTCCATAAAATTATTTCCCTTATTCAAGTATGATTTCTTTGATGACCACAACCATAACCAGTTCTCCAACATAACAATACTCTAATAGTTTTGAATTTAAGATGTGCTTGATTTTGTTTCAATTAGTAAGATACCTACAACTATGTTGATTTTCAACGCCTAACTCTGGAATTCGCATGTTTTATTGTTTTGTTCATATTTTCAGGTAAGATAAGGGTATTTTTTTGTGAAGTGTAAACTACCTGTTAACAAGATAAATATTTGCTGAGTATCTCCATTCCTTTCGCTCTCAAGGAAGACGATAATTTAAATAAAAATTAGTGAATTTTATTAAGTGGAAAATTGTATTTATTTGATAGAATATATCATGAAATAAACGTCATATTAAGATAAAATACAAGATTAATTCCTATAATCAATTTGCCTTTTGTAATTGTGAAAAGTTAAATCAGATGTACACTCTGGCCAGGAGGGCGCAACTGAACGGCCTAAAACATTATTCAGTGTTACATTAATTTTTTAATCATTAAAATTACTTATATGCTGGCTAGAGAGAGAATCCTAATTTATTGACTGTTTATGTAGATGCAAAGGCGTAAAACTTGCTAATATGAAATCCTATATTTAGATTTCTTGCTACAACCAGATACTGGTGCGCTGGGCGCCAGTTTTCGAGGGGTGGCAGAATTATTGGTATGAAAAAAAAAAAAATGCGACTTCCAGAGTCTTATGGTAAAGCTTGGTAAACTTAAAACTTTCAATTTAAAATGGAAAACTAATTTACTTTATCTTTATCAGTACTATTTGGACTTAAAGAACTTAACTTGGGTGTTATAAACTATTAAATTAATCTCATATTCAATTTGAACTTTAAAAAGTCCATGATTCTCCTAACACCACAAATACAATTATCCATAAAAAAATTTATTATCTCAATTGTTGAAAATATACTCTCAAATTAAAATATTCATTTAATGGCTGTTTATTCCAAATAATTCCACAAGAATTGTGAAAAAAAGAGTTATAATAAGATATACTAAATATTTACAGTATTCTTTAATACATTTTTTTATTGCAGGTAGTTATAACAGCAATATCCAACTGTTGTTGGAACATAGTATTGGAGTGCTAAACCACTGAATCCACTTCAATATAATCTTCTAACAGCTTTTTTTTTTTTTTTTTTTTTTTTTTTATAAAACCTGTCAGTTTATTTACATAACAGATAGAAAAAAAATGTTGAAAATGTTCAAGTTTGTAGGTTTTTACTATACTTTTATTTCAGATTATTAAATTTATTTCCCTCATATAATAAATTTTCCTACTCTCTAAGTGCTTATTCAGAAAAAATAAGGGAATTTCCAGATTCTAGTCTGGCATCTTTTCAAGCTTTCTGATACAGATTTAAAATATTGCTTCACTGTTATGACATTTTTTTACTGCAAGTTAAATATTAATGAATTAAAAAAATTACTGAAAAATCATAAAATTGTACATGAATTTTGATCTATAGACAATTTTGACTGAGAACATCATTATTTCTATGTCGCAGTATAATAGCTGACAATTCATGATGTAAAATAATAAGTTGTCATTTTATGATGTGAGGATGGTTGGCTGTGTATAAATATTGGGGTGAAGTCAACCCGGCATTAATTTCTCCTCCATTGTCATTTTATGGTTTGATAAAAAAAATTATTTTTCTAGGAATGGCAACTTATGTGGATGGATTTCATTACCCTGGGGCTTCGCAGAGAATGCCTTACAGAAAATTTGGACAAACTGACATGGATCTGTCTTTGCTAGGATTTGGTGGCGGTGGCCTAAGTGGATTTTATGAGTACTTTTAAAATAAATTCAATCAACATTACAGGAATAAATATTTTAAAAATAAATGTTGGACCGTTTTTGTCTGTAAAATTACTAATTGTTAAGTATAAAAAAAAATTAAAACTGGGATGAAAATGTCCATAATTATTAATTAATTATCACTGCTAGTGTTAGAGCCATCACATTGATTATTATTTGCAATTTAATGAAAAATATCTATCTTTTAAGAGATTTTACGGAAGATGATGCCGTTGAAGTAGTTAGGGAAGCTCTAAAGAATGGTGTCAATTATATTGACACAGCTCCATATTATGGTGAAGGAAGATCAGAAACTGTTATTGGCAAAGTATTGTTTATTTAAGTTACATTAAGATATATTTTGATTTAATGATTCAGTTTATTTTATAACTAATTTTTTAATATTATAATTTTTAGGCTTTAAGAGGAGTCCCTAGAAAAGCTTTCTACATTTCCACTAAAGTTGGAAGGTATTGTACCAAAATAGATAAGCAATTTAATTATTCTGCGGAGAAAATAAAATCTCGATTTGAAGTTAGTCTGCAACTTTTAGGTTTAGAATATGTAGATTTGATAATAGTAAGTAAAATACTATGATAACATTATATTATAATATTTTATATTTATGTATGCAAGGTACTGGGAAAAAGGCTATAATCCACAGTTCAGAACTGTTTAGTCGTATAATACAGGATTATTTCTATGTTTTATATTTTAATTCTATATTATTTATATACTTTATTTTAATAATAATTTTGTGATTTAAGAAAAAAACAACGAAACTATTGGGGTAAAAAATAAATTTATTGTTTTGATGATATAAAAAAATAAAAATCCTGTATCTCTAACAACCCATGAAGAGTTTTGGCTTCAATACTTACTGAGGTTCAACAGCCTAGCAAGAGGTGATTAGGCTAAAATCATACTCAGTGTAATTGTCCCAATTTTTGAGTACCCACTTTATATAACTATGCATTTATTTTAAGCAGTTCAGAATACAATCATTCAAATTATTGGGTAGTCCATGAAATAAAGTTTTTGCTACACTTCTTTGTTGAAACAGAAATGACCTTTTTCTGTCCAGCATTGTCACTTGTGACAAAAGTAAACTCTTTGATATAACAGTAGACACTCTGGACAAGGAGCTCACGAAGGAGAATCAGAAAAACATTTTTCCAAGCCCCTAACTCATTAAAAAATGATGATGTTCTACTTTGGTGGGCTTCATTTGGTTTGATACTCTACAGCTTCTTATATCCTGGAGAAACCATCAATGCCAAATTATATTGTTACAAAATTAATACAATACATCAGAAATTAGCAATAATGAAGACATCTTTGGTCAATCGGAAGAGGTCCATTAAATTGCATAAATACCCTGCCCCATGTCTCTTATGTGACATCACATAAATTTTTAGAGCTTGGATATGAAACTCTGCCATGTCCACCCCACTCTCCTCTTGGTCCATTATCATTTTTTTAGACAGATGGACCACTACTTTCATGACAAAAAATTAAATGGATGAAGGGAATTAGAAAACACGTTTTTGGAGTTTTTCAATCATAAAGATAGGTAATTCTATTGTGAGAGAATGGAAAAGTTGCCAACACTTTGGCAGAAATATTTTAATAGTAGTGAAGACAATTTTTATTAAATGGAGCAGTTGTAAATCTATCTTTTTTTTTTACTAAAATCCTGCATTATTTTCCAGACAGCCCAATAGTTTCATAAGATAATAATTTATGCTGTAAAAAAAGCGATTTATTTATTATTTTAGGTTCATGATGTAGAATTTGCCAAAATGAAAGATATACTAGAAGAGGCACTTCCAGCTCTTCAGGAGATCGTGAAGTCTGGTAAAGCAAGGTATATTGGAATCTCAGGATATCCTCTGAGCAGGCTCTGGGATGTCATAAACAGTACAAATATAAAACTTGACTTTGTTATGTGCTATGGGCGAGATACATTAATAGATTCCTCACTCGATACTTACTATCCTTTGTTTAAGGTCTGTTAGATATATATATATATATATATATATATATATATATATATATATATATATATATATATATATATATATATATATATTCTTTATTATCTTCTTTGTTTATTATTTTTTAGCTTCCTTTATTGCTGGTTTCATTTTTATTTTCTAAACTTTTGTAGAGCAAAGGATTAGGAATTATCAACGCGGCAGCTACAGCTATGCAAATGTTGACCAATGTAGGCCCACAGCCTTGGCATCCTGCAAACGACTCCATTAAAGAGTTGTGTGCAAAGGCTGCGAATTATTGCAAGGTAGGTGTTTTATTAGCATTCTCTTTTGGTGGAGATATTTCTAATTAAACTTTTTGGAGTGATTACGCTGGTTTTTGAGAGGTAGTGGACCATATATTACTGAAAGAATAAGTGAAAATTATTGCATTGATGATTGTTATTTTAATGAATTACATTATTACAATTTATTTTACATACTACTATTAGGACAGTTTATTGAGGTTTGTTTCCTTCCTTCCTTCTTTCTCCCCCTCTCCATGTCCCCTCTGCCATGGCAACATCTTCTGTTTACTCCTGCATTATTGTCTTAATTAAGCTCACAATAAAAAACTATCTAACTAAGTTAAGTATAGATAACTCACACCTGTCGTCTACCTGCATAGAGGGTACTTGTCAAATCCAGTTTAATTTAGTTTAATTGTTCTACCAGAGATGGCAGCACTCAGGTTATGGTTACAAATCACTTCACTGTTGGTAGTTCAGGTTATTGATTCTATTATTCATCCATGAATTATGAAAGAGTAATATTTTTTGTATTTATATTTTATGCCTATTTTATGTATTATTGTTTCTTTGTTTTGTTTTTTGGGGGGAGGTGGAGAGGGGAGAGGGGAGGAACAATCTATTTCCTTAATATTTTATTTTCACAAAAGATATTGTATAATTATGTTTATTTGTGAAAATTATTTTTGAATATTATGTGATCACATCGGGTCCTTAAGATTCAACTTATATTTTATATACTGTGCCTTTGATCAACTCAATCCCTCACTTCCCTCCCACATTTTACCTCCAAATATATTTCTAAATTACGGGTAGTTACCGTTAAAGACTTTAAACTCCTGAAAAGGAAGGTCTATATATGTATATGTTTATAAAGAAAGAAGAAAAAATGTAAATAAAACTGTATTATGAAGGTTTATATGTATATCAATAAAGACTATTATTATTATTATTATATTTCCAAAATATATTCACCAAATAATGAATTTCCAAAGTATATTCACCATATATTCATATGGTGATCTTTGTTATATTGACAAATCAGTATTAACCTTTGAACACATAGAGAAATTTAAGTATTTATGTTCTATAATAACTAGAATAAATGAAATCCAGGAGAAAATAAAGTCGTGGTTAACAGCAAGAAATGTATGTTATTATTCTGTTGAAAAATTACTTAGCTCGTGGCTTCTGTTAAGAAACTAGAATTTATCAAACTATTATTATCCCAAAGGTTCTGTACAGATGTGAAATGTGGTTGCTTATTTTGAAGGATGAACAATTCCTTAAGGTTTTGAGATTTTATAATTTATAAGGTTACACAACACGTAATTACTGAGCTTGTGCCCTCCTAGTATAATTGAGCTGATAGCTTCCTGGCAACTCAAATGGGTGTGCAAAGTTGTTAGTCTTAGTAAAAAAACCAATTCCAAAAAAAACTAGTATGCGCTAAACTGACCGGTAGTTGTCTGTGAGGTAGGCCCAGGCATCAGTAGGAGGATTGTTTTAAGTCTGATCTTTGGGGCTTAGGCTTGGACGGTAGTCATTAGACAAATCTGTGTAGGCAATTTGTTTGTTTGTTTATTTAACGTCACTTTATGCTACTTTGGCTAATCGGACGATGCTACAGTGGGAGTCCTAAATTTTGCCTATCCAGGTTTTATTAGAATAGGGATCTTGACAGGACGAGTACCTGACATCGCACAGGCTCGGGACCACCTTTTAACATCCCCTCTGAAGGACGGCATAACTAAGGATTTTTTACTTCCATTAAAAAATCCTAGGATCACCTGTGGGTTTGAACCCGTCACCTATGGCATAGGAGGCTGTTATGCTAACCATCCAACTACAAGTGATCCCATGTGTGTAGGCAATATTCGGTGGTATCGAGACTGAACCTTCGTGTTCTCTAAGACTATTATTATTATTATTGACTTATGACTTCATAAACCTATTTATTTCTCTTCTAATCTGTACATAATAATTAAACTAATTAAAAACAGTTCTAAATAGACAAAAAAGTTAAAATAGTTTATTTTTAAATATTTCTCATTATTTTAGGAGAAAGGTGTAGAGCTTGGTGTACTTGCTATACATCACACACTCAATAGTCCAAATACTGAAACTCTTCTTGTTGGTAAGAATTCAATGGATATCTTACAAGCGAATCTCGAACTTGTATTTAATAAATTGTCTTCTGCAGAGGAACAAGTTTTGAGCTATATCCAAAAAAAGTGAGTGTTTTATATTGTTGAAATCTTCATAAAATATTACTACTTTATTTAATATTTATTTTTATTAAATTTTAATAATTAAATAATTCAACTAATCTGATTAAAAAGTAATTTTAACTTTATTTTTCCAGTATTTTAAATAGAAAAGATAATCTGAATTGGGAAGGGGAAGAACTAAAGAAATTAAACATGGTTATGAATTGAATATATGATTTGATAAACAAAAGCTTTCTTCATCCTCAAATATTTACAATTTAAACATATCTGTAGATAACAGAGTGTTTCTGTATATTGATATTCCTATAATTAACTACAATAGCCTTCCAAGGCAGGATTTTAAAGAATATATTGGAAACATTTTTACAGATAATAGTTTGTGTATGTCTTGTTTATTTATATTTTATCTCTATGTGATAATTTATTCTGAAAAATTGTATTGTTTTTTAT
>JAJSOM010000298.1:0-17456 GCA_023052935.1 Piezodorus guildinii
TTCTTTCAATTTTCGCACGGTATGTTTTGAAGCATGGGGTCTTGCTGCCGCTCAGTGAGACCATGAGGTACCTATGTATCGAGCTTTTTTACTTTCCCAATACACTTTAAATGTCTGGAAACGATAGATGCACTTGCATTTAGTTGTGCTGAGAGTCCTTTAACTGTTCGGTAGTGCTTTATTTCTACTGTATGTTTGAGGAAATCGTTGTCTATTACGGACGAAGGTCTTCCTCGTGGCAAGTTTTCCAAGTCGGTATCCCCAGCTGAAAACTTAACAAACTAACGGCGAATGGTCCGTTCATTAACACTCCCTTTCCCTGATGGCTTGTAAATATTTCTAGTGGCCTCAGCTGCTGAATGGCCGAGTTTAAACTCGTACAAAAATATTACTCGAAAATCGCGTGTTTCCATGTTCATATTTGGAAGTATACTAAAAAGTGGGTAATTGATTGGGAAGCTAATGTTTAGAATGCAATGGTAAAGGATTAGTTACTGTTTACTTTAAATATGTAAACATTCGGAAGAAAACAAAAGAGACTTGCAAAATCCTTTATGTATTTCAAAAGTTATAAAAACCGACATTTCATGTGAAACAACCCAATATTACCTCGTCCCTCCGTCGCTCGTGTGCAAATTGAATTTGATGTAGTTTATGTTTAAAGATGCTTTTCCTAAAAAAGCCTTAATCTTCCTGACATCTATTTGTAATTCTATCCTCCGACTTACTTATTTTCCTCTAGTATGGAAGTTTTCTATTATAAAGATGATTCCAAAACCAAAAAAAATCGTTAGACCATGTCACTTCATTTAGACCAATTAGTTTATTACCGTTATTTTCCAAAATGTTTAAAAAAAATATTATTAAAGCGACTATACCCTTTCTTAGAGTCCAAATCCGTAATTCCTAACCACCAATTTGGCTTTAGACCTGCACATTCGACCATACAAAAATGCCATAGAGTTGTTGATTCGATTGCTGTGGCATTTGAAAAAAAAAAAATTCTGTACAGCAGCATTTTTAGACGTCGCACAGGCATTTGATAAGGTGTAGCATGATGGCCTACTCAGTGATATAATCAATTTTACCACATACATATTATTTAATAATCAGGTCGTATCTTGAGGATAGGTTTTTCGTGGTCAACCAAGATGGCAAACATTCCGACTACTGTCGAGTTGGTGCGGGAGTTCCGCAAGGCAGGATTTTGGATCCAGTTCTGTATACTATATACACTTCTGACGTACCACAAACAACCGACACATTACTTGCAACATACGCAGACGACACCGTAATACTCTCAACAAGTATTTTATCCGACCATAGCCTCACACAATGTTCAAACTTACTTAAATTTACTTCAAGATTGGCTTGATAAATGGCGTATTAAAATAAAGATACAGAAATCAAGTCAAGTAACATTCACGCTTAGGCATTCTGATTGTCCTCCATTCTGCATCTGCATTCTGGTTAGGCATTGTCCTCCTCTAACACTTTATAATGCTCAGTTACCCAAACAAACAGAAACAAAATACTTAGGACTCACAATGGATAGACGCCTGACATGGAAATCACACGTAACTACCTTAAAAAAAAGACTGAATCATCGACTATCAATAATTAGACGACTTCTTCACCATAAAAACAAATGATCACTAAGCAACAAAATCATCATGTACAACATGTTACTTAAGCCTATATGCACGTACAGTACTCAGGTGAGGGGCTCATGTAAAAAATAACACTTGCAGATGATTCAAATCTTTCAATCTAAATTCCTGCGCTTCATCACTCACTGTCCCTTTTACTTAACCAATAAATCATTACACAAAGACCTCAGCATACCAATCGTAATGGATATCATTAAAACATGCAACAAACATTTTCACGACTCACTCGCTGGACATCCAAACCTACTGGTACAAACATAAACTACAAACTGACTTATAAACTACAACAAACCCCACCAAGGAGACTGAAACGCCTCTGGAGCAGATACCTACTTCTTTAGCAAGAAGTGCTTTCACTGGGAGGTTTCTTGAATCCTGAAGGAGGTTTTTCGTAATGGTCATCAATATTACAATATATGCCTAAAGGCGTGTGTATATTACTTTTGTCAAATACATAAATAAAAAAAAAAAAAAAAAGATCCAATGTTTGACAGATTTAGAGTTTATCACAGAAACCAACAACCGGGAAGTGACTTAATACGAAGAGAGAAAATTAAATATGAGACTTGCTTAAGAACATTACTGTTCAATTAAATTGATAAAATTATAAAACTAACAAAGTATGCCTTCTTACACCAGTGAGGTTTATTTATATTATGACTTCAAATGATTCATAAATAAACGAGAATAAAAACAGAATATGCGGTTTATTTATGCCTGATTTAAACGCTCACTCAACGCATTAGATTCAGAAATACCAACAGCTGTAAAGATTAACTAAATAAATAAGGTGGGAGAACCCTTAAATTTCGGTGTGTGATCGGCATTTTAGAAATTTGGACAATTTCAAATATCAAGTGTCAGTTGTGACAGCGAAAAATAACATTAAAGAAGATATAAAGCGATTCCGGCAGCTGGCAGTAGATGTTTGCATGCATTTCGGAAGTTGCTCCAGTTTAGAAATGTATCACATAAAATCAAATTATATTGAGGATGTATAGTCGACTGTAGAAACTATTATAGGTGGAATAGTCAGAAATCAGTCATTTTTTGAAAAGTTTTTTTAAGTTTGCCAACGTTTCGGCCCAAGCTTGTGAGCCATCATCAGGGCATTACTGAGCCATATCCAAGCATAAACTCTGTTTAAAAGCATCAGTTTATGCTTGGACATGGCTCAGTAATGCCCTGATGATGGCTCACAAGCTTGGGCCGAAACGTTGGCAAAATTAAAAATCTTTTCAAAAAATGACTGATTCCTGACTATTCCACCTATAATAAAATCAAATTGGTATTCAACAACAATTTTTATTCATTAAAATTACAATCTGTCCCAATTTGGACATTAATAGTAGTGCTGAAAGATATCATACATACTACATTCATACAATATTTACACGACATAAAATCAAATTAATAATATACCTTACAACAGTCAGGCCTGTGGTGACATATGGCAGCGAAGCGTGGGTCTTGACCCAAAAAAACATGAAAAAGAATCATTGATATGGGAGAGAAAGGTTCTTAGAATAACATATGTCTCAATTAACGGATCAGGACAATGCTGATCCAGGAAAAATTAGGAAATAATGGATATATATGGCGAAACAGACATAGTAATACTTATTAAGATCGCAAGAATACGCTGGCTTGGCCTAGTATAAAGAATGCCCAGAATATCTTCTACCAAAAAGACTCCTATAGCAGAAGTAAGGCGAATGCAAGGAAGATCACACCTGAGCTGGCTTGAGGAAGTGGAGGCAGACCTGCGGTCGGTGTGGTGTGAGATGGAGGAGACATGCGGCTCACAGAGACGATTGTAAAAGGATAATGTCAGAGATCAACAGGAGCTGTAGAGCCAAAGGGTAGGTAGATAGATAAATATTAAAGATTAACTGAGCACCTCACCACACAAGACTGATACGACAAGAAACTGCTCGAAGATATCAATTACTACAACACTTACTAGACAAACGTACAAAACATCCAGTATATTACAAAATACTCATTTACATCACAATTATCAGACCTATTTGGACATATGGAATCGAGCTTTGGGGCTCTACAAAACCATTTTAGTTCCTCCCGCATTCAGTCCTTATAATCAAAAATCCTTCGCAAAATCCTGAATGCCCTTATTTTGTCACAAATCATCTCCTCCATAATGACCTAAACATTCCATTTGTTGCAGACATAGCTCGTGATAGATACTCCTCTTTTCATTTTAAACTCCCTGGCCATCCAAATCCACTTGTCCGTATTTTATCTTTCTCAGATATTCCCGATAAACCTCCAAGGTGACTGAAAAGAAGGTGGCCTCGGCACCTACTGCATTAAAATAGTTAGTGAAGTGGAAAACACTTGTTAGTTCTTTCTCGAGATATTTTCATTACTTTTTTTTTTTTTTATTCATTCTTTCCTTTCTCACAGATTTTTCTCCGTTCGACAGGGATCAGAGCTATCTGCCATGAGATCTATCGCAGCAGGAGTACCCCAAGGTGCAGTGCTCGCTCCATTACTCTACATTATTTACACTCATGACATACCTTACAGCCCTAACAGCGACTTATGCCGACGACACAGCGATCTTAACAAAACATAAAATTTCAACCCACGCCTCAGAGATCCTACAACAACATCTAGTAAAATTACATGACTGGTTCAAACTCTGGAAAATCCGATTGAATAATGACAAATCACACCATATCACCTTTACTCTTCGACATGACACGAGTCCTCCCGTTTTCTTAGACAACACACAAATTCCACAGACGGACACTGTACATTATCTTGGTTTGACGTTTGATAGAAGAATGACTTGGGGCCCGCATATTAACAAAAAAAAGAAAACCCTTAACCAAAGACTGAGACTTCTTTTCAAAACACTCGAAACTAAAACTTCGACAGAAATTAAACACCTACTAATACTTACCTACTGAAACCTATTTGGACTTACGCATCTCAGATATATGGGACAGCTAAAAAGACTCACATTAACAAACTTCAAATCTTTCAAGCTAAAACTTTTAGAACAATTACAAAAGCACCGTGATACGTTACAACATACCTTTACATACTGTCAATGAGCACATACGGACACACTACAAACGTTTCCACGACAAACTACAAGGTCACCCTAACACACTAATCAAGGACATGGCCACAACACTCATGCCAGGAAATGCCTACAGAAGGCTGAAGAGGAGTTGGATGAGAGACCTTCTCCCTCAGTAACTCACACTAATTCCATGCCAGGAGTAGGTACCGCTGGGTGCTGCTCTCCCTCATGCCTATCACGCCATGTTTCTTAAAATTGACCGCACATTCACTGATTGTTCATTGTATTATTTACAGGTGTGAATAAAGATTTAAAGTTAAAAAAAAAAAAAAAAAACTTTTTATTTTCATTCTAATAAAATAAAATCATTAGCAATCCCTACCCCTTGATGTTGATATTTATGTATCTTGAGTATTATATGTTTGTATCTTATGAAATGATCCGCATACCACCAACATTATTGTATCGTTTTGAACCATATCCTCCCATACCTCGATCTTTTAGGTTGCTTGGGTGTCTTAAATTATAGAACTTACTTCTTCTATTATTTTTAGTTCAGATGGCACTTATGCCCATCTTCTCTGAACATAGATCCTTGCTGTAGCTGTAAGATCCAAGATTTCTGAACACAATTCCCATCGAAAGTCATTCCGACAAAGAGTACCTTTCAGAACTGGCTGAAGTAAAGGGGTAAGAAATGTAATTTATTCATGGTGCACTAAAAGACACGACTCCTACCAACCCTTCATAACTGCGGTGCAATTTTCACTATCACAGGAAATTTCTGAGCCTACAAATTTCCTTTAGCAGTGATGACATTACCCTCGACATCCTTTCAGTGAGAGTCAATCTAGCGGGGAATGGAGCGTCCTCATTATCCCACGTCCTAACTAGATTAAATCTTCGAGGATTACCATAAATATTTGTCTAACAAAAAGTTCAGGCACGTGTCATCTTAAAAAAAGGTTAGGTGCGAGAAGCATAAGATTTTCTCTCGCCTCCCTTATAAGAAGTGATTTTAAATTATTTAAATAAACTTAAAATAGAACAAAAAATAATTAAGTTGAAATTTTTCGCAAAATTTTATTACTTATCATCACTTTTTTTTAACAATTTATTTATCATTATATTTCTAGCTGCCTATACTTTGACATAAACTATTCCTTCTTTCTATTGTTTAAACTTGGGGAAGTTCCATTTATGTATTTAAATTTAATTAAGCATTTAATTCTTTCAATCACTTTTTATTCTGTTAACAGCATTTTACTTGTACTCACCTATGTATGAAATGTGTAGTAAGGGAAAGTATTGTGATAGTGAACATTTTTGAATTTTAGTTTTCAACGGAAATACACGTTTTAGGGTCCACTTTGTCCAAACGACTATGTCCCATAACATAAATCAATAGTAGAGGAACAATTTAAACTAATAGGTAACTTGTAAATATATTTTAATTGTGCATATACTATTGATATATGTTACTTTCAATTAAGTTAGACTAAAATTCTTTTTTAACCTAATTTATTTGTTACATTGTTATATTTTAGTCTTGAAAATGAGGAAAAGAAAACGAAACGTCAATATTGTACATATCGTAACGTATATATTGTTAAAAGTTGTAAACAAAATAAAAAGTAATTAGAAGAATTGAATGCTTAATTAAATTTAAAAACATAAACTATTGTTATTTAGAATACGAATATATTAAAAAAAATTAAATAAATAAAAAGGAACCTAGAAAACTATATGTCCTTTCTTTATTATTCGATTATCAAAGGCTCCCATAGTTAGTCATTTTCAACATGACCAACAAGAAATGAATAAAATATTTTTAAAAAATAAACATATATTTTAGAAGAGAAAATGTTAAAAAGACATTATTTAACCTCTTTGAGACGGGTCTATACGATATTTTTTATACCCTAATGCTCTGTTTTCTTTTTGACGTTCCCAAAGAATGACTGCCAAGGAATTTTCGTTTTTCAAGTTTGTGATATTTCAATGAAGAAAAGTTTCTAATACCTAAAAAACTCCCACTTTGACTTCAGAATACAATTTTATACTGTGGCTGTGATGTACTGATAAATGTATAACAAAAAACAGTAACGGGCGAAGTTTTATGTATTTTTAGTTTACTTTTTCTTATAAACTTTGGCACCCAGGACAACTAAATAAAAAACTCCTACGTACTTCCAATAATCCGTTTCACTCTCATTGAAAAAACCTTTAAAATAAACCAAAACCTTTCTTAATCCTCCAGATTTACTCAGTCCGCCAGAGTACCTCAAGGAAGTCAACTCCGATCCATCCTATGGTTATCATCACTAATTATGCTCATGACAAAATGTATGTAATCCGCAAATAACTCAGCAGTTGCATCACAAATCGAATCTATTGAAGAATTGTGAAAGAAATTGAGAATCAAAATAAATCCTAAGAAATCCTCGAAATCACCTTTACTCCTCGTCGGAAACGTATAATTTCCGGCCCCAATATATACTTTAGCAACATTTCACTAATCTCAGTTGAAGAAACGCGTTACAACCAACGCCATCTTGACAAACAACTAACTTGCAACCTTACCTGACCTCAGACCAGACTGAAAAGGCATAAAACTGATACTTGGTAGACTAGTAGGCAAGGTACCCTTTACCGCAACATTTACCTGAGTCCAAAATTTTCCATAAACTAATAATAATTCATACTGCCATCAGGCCATATGGACATATGGGATTGAGCTATGGGGATCCAGTAAACCATCAAATCTCCTGCATCCGATTGTTGCAATCCAAAAGTCTGCGAAAAATCCTAAATGCTAATAAAATCATCCATAGAGGTATTGATTCCCAACAATTTTTAGACTTATATATATTTTCCCGAACTTGATATACCTCCTTTACTTCCAAAAAAATAACCTACTAAAACATGCATCTCGTGGATGGAAACTAATGATGGAAGCCAATATAGAAGCAAAATGAAATGTCATATAAAAAAAGGAAACAAAAAGGTTGGAGCTGGGGGGGGGAAAAAATCCATAAAATAAAAATGAAAAAAGCAAAAAAGGGCCAAACAAATCAAACCTATGTTACAAATGTGGCAATATTCTAAAGGGGATTTATTTTGATTGTTCACTAAGCTAAAAGGTCTACCACAAAAAATGTTTAAAAGAATATGTACATATCCCCGAAATTTACGAGTCTGTTGAATTTGTTTGTCCTTCGTGTTACATCGTGGAGTCTGATCCAGATATTAATGAAGATGAAGATACGAATGACGATGATGAAATATAAATAGTTTCATTTATAAAGTTAAATAAAGAGGTTAAATATTGTAATTGCTTTTTATATCACATTAAATTTTAGCATATGTAAGTGAGGTTATGTCTTTATGATGACTTATTATAACTTTTAGAAAATAAAGGTTCAGGGTTTAAGGGTGTCAATAACTTATCCACAAGGTGTCAATAACTAGTTTTCTGCTTTTTAGAAAAAATATTGTCATATGGTAAAATTATTGAACTTTTGACCCAAAAACCTCTTGAGTCTTATTAAGGATAAATAGAGAGTAACTATAGGAATTTACAATTTGATCCCTTGATAAAAAGTTTTGTTTTTTATATTACCGCATAAATGTAGTTTTAGGGGTGTCAATAACTGTCCGGTTTACCCTATAATAAAACCGCTAACGCTTGTTTCACTAGACTTTATTGGACAAAATATTGAATTATTTATTGAGGGTGCGGTCATAAATTAGAAACACACATTTAAAACAAGTGCTATTTTAATTATGTGCCGACGTTTCGGCCAACAATGTGGGCCTTCATCAGGGCTAAAAGAAACAAGATAACAACCAATGTAATATATAGACTTAATAATGCGTTAGGTATATAATAATAATATGACAGTAACATAATATGGGAACATAGATAATAAAATGACAGTTATAAAGTATGGAAATAAACAAAATTAAGATGATAGTTATATAGTATGGAAGTAAACAGAATTGAGATGATAATATTGTAATAGGAATATATAAAGAGAGACTAAGCAAATGAAACAAATGACAAAAGAAAAATATGTGAACAATTAAAATTTAAAATATGAACAATTTTGAAGTGATATATGACGGTAATATATTAAAAACATAGTTAAGAATATGGGTAATATATAAAAAGAACATAGTCATTAAAATAGAGAAACAGTATGAATAAAAAATAATTTTAAATTTTAAAATAATGTAGTATTAAACTAACAATTATATGTCAGGATATGTAACGGAGAAAGATATGAGTATAGAAAGAAAGAGAAAGAAATAGGCGATGAAAAAAAGATCCTAATCAATAAGAAAAAAGAAACATATTTGACTCTGAGACTGTGCCTAAAGAAGTGATGTTTTTTCCGTTATAAAAAACACTCATTGCGTGGAACGGAAAATTTGGGAACTAGAATGTTCATTAGAGCTTTTTCAAGAAGCTATGTTATGTTTACTGATACGATTGTTTGTTGAGAAAAAAACTAAAGGATTGGGTAATGATTTTTTTAAGTACATATTAATAATATAAAATAGCGGACTGTGATTAAAAAAATAGAATTAGTGAAAAAAAAGAGAAAAATAGGAAGCGAAAATATATAAGTATGACTATAAGGGAAAGATGTAAGTAATAGTGACGAGGTGAAGATTAAAAGATATTAGGTAATAACGAATGACGATGATTAAAGACGATTAGGTAATAATGAATGACGATAAGGAGCTGTCGAAGGAAAGGGTAAATAAAACAGTAATCTAGTAGGTAAACAAATAAATAAATAAAAGTGGAGTACAAAATATAAATAAATATATAAATTAAACATGATAATAAGTAAATAAAAATAAAATTATGAAGAGATGATCAGCTTTGTTGTTTAAAAGATGAGAAGGTTTTTGGTCCCACCAATATAGGTAGAGTTGCAATTAACAGTTCCGCAAGGGACTCTATAAACAATTTTTGAACGATGGTCTGTTGGTATGCTGTCTTTCAGTCGGCTGTAAATATTGGAGAGTTTGTAGTGGGATTTAAAAGCATGTCTGAGGTTTGGATTGAAGGATTTTAATGATTTTTTATTTTTTTCTGAAAGAGAGGGAATGTAAGGTAGGGATCTATATAAGGGAGTTATACTGGGTAATGATGGAGTAGAAAGAGAGGTTGATTGAGGTTGAGACTGATTCTTGTGGTTATTAAAAAGTTATATATTAATAACCACACATTATATTAATAAGTTAATGATCACGGGAGTTTATACTGATGTCGTGGAAACGGGGATCGGAAAGGAAAAGGCTTCGGTGTATAAGGTTTTTTGCAACGTTAATTATTTGATGATGGGGGTGTTGGGAATGAAAGTTTAATAGTCTGCCAGAGTAAATCGGTTTCGTGTACCAGTCAGTGGATATTGTGGTATTAGGGTTTCTAATGATGAGGAGGTCAAGAAATGGAAGGGAATTGTTTGATTCGGATTCAGCAGTAAAATGGAGGCGGGGGTGGTAAGAGTTGAAGGCTAAAAGGATGTCAGTAATTTTATCGGGGTTAAGAACAAGGAGGAGGTCGTCTACGTATTTTTTAATTAGGATAATATCCTCAGGGAACGGAGGGATTATCAAAGTCGTTAAAGACAATATTAGCGAGGTCAGGGGCAAGAGGATTTCCCATGGCCAGTCCTGAAAAGCCTGAAACCTTTTCCTTTCCGATCCCCGTTTCCACGACATCAATATAAACCGCATAAAGACAATTCTCCTGGCCAATAACTTCCCTCCCTTGATCATAAACAAACTTATTAATAACCACAAGAATCAGTCTCAATCTCAATCAACCTCTCTTTGTACTCCATCATGATCAGCTGGTTGTTTAAAAAATGAGCTAGGGATCCTTAATTAAATTTAATATTTGAGAATAAGCTAGTGATAAGTTATGTTTGTCAGCCTTTTGATTAACAGGAAGGGGTTCTAGTTGTATGTAAATGCATTCTGTGATGAGTCAGTCGCTTGTCATGATTGGGAACAGTGGCAAGAATGGATGTTTTATCAAAATCACGATCCCCGTTTCCACGACATCAATATAAACCGCATAAAGACAATTCTCCTGGCTTATTAATATAATGTTTGGTTATTAATAACCACAAGAATCCGTCTCAAGCTCTCTTTCTACTCCATCATTACCCAGTATAACTCACTTGTGGATGGAGCAGCCGAATCCAAGAGATCCCAGTGCCTCTCACTCAGCGCTTCACTGGTGTAAGCCAGTGGAGGCCGAGCTAGGGCGGAATAGCCACAAACTTACAGTACATGAGTGGAGGATCTGACCAGTGTCAGAACTCCAGATAAATGTTTACAAAACGTCGCGGGGCCACTGCCGTTTCAATCTTCGAGGAGGATTGTAGGAATGGGTGGAGCTGGAAAGCGATTGAGCAAGAGGATTAGGATGATGAAGAAGGTTCTGATGGAATTCGGAGAATTTGGATGGTACCGGGTCTAAAATAAATGGAATATTAAGGTCATGGTGTAGGGTACAGTTGGTAACGTAATAAGGAGCATTAAGTATTGTTCGGAGGACATTGGATTGGAAGGATTGGATACGTTGGATGTTAGAATGTTTAGTTGTCCACCATAGTTAAAGCCCGTAGGTCCATATAGGTTTCAGTACTGTCTTATATACTAGTAATTTGTTGTCGACTGTAAGATGAGATTTTCTGTTCAGTAGTTTGTATAACCGGCCGAATCTGCGGTTGAGTTCTATCCTTTTAAGTCTTGTTTATGGGATCGGAGGGTTAGGTATAAGGATTGAGGTAAATGGGTTTTGAGCTTAAAGAGCAATCCTGGGTGCCACACCCGGTCAAAAGCTTGAGCTATGTCATGAAAGGCACCCGAACAATACTCCTTGCACTCAAGGGCGGAGGAAATGTGATCCACAACTCGTAGTCCTTGCTGAACAGTGGAATGTTGAGAACGAAATCCAAACTGATGTAAAGGAAAATTTTGAAATTTATCTAGGATTCGTTTTAGTAGGAGCTTTTCGAAATTTTTTGAGAGGATCGGAAGTAGACTAATAAGTCTGTAAGATGACGTGCTGTTGGAAGGTTTGCCTGGTTTTAGGAAAAGGATGATAGTTGAATGTTTCCATAAGAGAGGATAATAGGTAGTGCGTAGAGGAGATCATATCCAGGGGATTTACGGAGAGGAAGATATTTGATCCCAGAGGGATTAACTGCTTTAGGAAGTAAGGAGAATAGTATTGGTGAAGTAAGGAACTGTTCTACTGTTGAAGTATGGTTTGGATTCAACACAGGATGAGGAGTGTAAACTTTGGAAAAGGTGCTGTGCAAATTCCTATCACTAATATCACTGCTGATAAACTATCACCGCGCAGGAGAGGATGGGAAATCGTGTGAGTATTCAGGAATCTATTCGTGACATTCCACAGAGATTTGTCACGAGTTGAGAGAGAGGAGAGGTAGGATTTGTAGGATTGGGAACGAAAGGTCGCCAACTCCCGCTTTAATTTTCTACAAAAAAAGTTATAAGAGCGGCAATCTTCTGGGTGGCGGGTGCGTTGCTATAATGTTCTGGCTCGGCGTTTGGTGTTGATAAGGTCCGTCAGGTGTTGTGGTGAATGGAATTTGTAAGGAATAATTTGGGATTGTTTGGGAAAGGAGGCAGTCCAGGCAGCTTGTTGAATCAACGTTGTAAAGGGATATACGGCATCATCTAGGTCAGAAGGGGTTTTGAGAGTCACTCTGAGGTCGATATCATTGGTGAGGATTTCACGGGAGAGGTTCCAGTTGATGGGGCCTCTGATGAATGACGGTGGAACAGGTTTCGGAATTGGTGTTAGAGATACGTTTAGGATCAGTGGACTATGGTCAGAGTATAGTTCATCAAGGCGAGTTACGGACAAGTTCAGGGAGCCTAATCCGCTGTGGATGAAGAAGTCGAGGATGTCTGGATTACGGTTAGGATCTGTAGGCCAGTAGGTAGGGGAATCGGGAGGTAGGAGATTAAGGCGTCTGGAGTTGAGTGCAGACTGCAATGTCGGGATGGTCTGTCCGGTATGTCGTGTATTCAGGTATTTTGAAGTACTTTTTAGTAAATAAAGCAACGTCAACTTTTTTGTCTTGCAGTAAGGCTGTAAGTTCGTCAGTGTGAGTTCTAACACCATTCGCATTCCATAGGAGAATAGATAAGGAGTTAGGTAAGGTCATTTATGGATTTTATAAGTTAGGAATAAGATTTGATACAAGATTCGTGAGGATTGTTATTAGGGGCATGACAAGGCATTCAATTTCGGAAATGAAGGATGTCATCAAACTGGTAAGTTCTGTGGCATGGTTAAGGAGGTGGGATATGAGAGATTTGTTGTGGATGAGGATTTTTAGGACTGATTACGTTTTGAGGAAGAGGTATTTGTTGAATATATTGAGGATATTGAGGTACATTTTGTAGTTCCGGCAGGGCCTCGGCTTCAATACATTGGTTCCCACCTCCAAGAAAGTGGGCAAATGATACGTTGGCATCGATTAATTTTGAGGGTTCTCTTCTAGTTCTTGCCTGTCTTGCTGTTTCATCCAGTACTTGGCGTTTTTGATACCTGGTCCTTAGTTCCTTATAGATTTGGCATCCTTTGTAGTTGGCCGGGTGGTCCTTGAGGTAATGAGCACATACAGCGGGTGTTGACTTCGGTTTTGTACATTCCACGGACTTGTGCTGTTTATCGCATTTCACGCAGTGTGGTATGTGGTGACAGTAACTTTTGGTATGACCATACGTCTGACAATTGTAACACTGAACAATTTCTCTCTTTGTATAAGGTTTTTCGACTTTTACACTTGTATAATACAGTCTTTTTAGATCATAAATTTTTTCTACCTCAGCTAATCGTTCCAAGTCAGCGAAGAATAGAGGCAGTTGAACTCTATGTTTTATGACATTAGTGACTTGTCGCACTTTGTAACCCATCTCCATGAGTTCTTCTTTGATAGCGTCAACTGGTGTTGAAGGGTGTAGATTTCTGATCACAACTCTAACAGCTCTCTCTTGCCGTAGCTGATAAGTGTGGAAATCCGCTTTAGTTTCAGTTAGGTATTTCACAATTTTTCTATATGCCTCGGCGGTGGTCGGTGATATTTTGGTGTCATTAATTCTACTCATACGGTAGTAGCTGGTGGAGTCGGTAATCTTGTTTTATTGCGCACATAACAACTGGAAATTTTTAATATTTTTGACAAATATCGGTGGAAACCCGTGGTTCACTGGGTGTAGGAGCAGATTCCATGTTTTCTTTTTCATTATGTCGGATTTAAAAAGGATTTGGGGTGAAAAACGGAGATTCGTCAGTTATCCCCTGTGACGGTGTGCCAGGCTGTGGTTCAGATTCTGTATTAGTACCTGAAGGGGTTGCTTGTTGATTTGATTTTTTATTAGCATCACGGCGGGGTCTTTGTTTTATGGGAGACGTGATTGAACCACTAGATCTAGATCTTTTAGTTGATGCTTTGGAGGACATCACTTGGTGAAAATATTGCATTTCATGTGAAGAAGATAATAAGATAATAAAACTAGATGTGGGTAATAAAACAATAACCATAGAAAAGAAAACCAATCCGGCCCTGCCGAGCTATTGGCAATCAGCTGATGTAAAGACGTTACCCAGCATTCACTTTACATCGTAAATTGTAACAAAACTTACTGTTGTTTGCTCCAATATTTACTGCTGTTGTTATCCTGAATTCTGGTGATGTTTTATTAATTTATTTTTTAATTAATATTAATCTATTACTATTGCTTATTTATTTTTATTTTATTTACTTGATTTTTTATTTTTATTTATTTTATTTTTTTATTTATTTTTTTCTCTTGAACACTATCTAACATTCATTTATCTCAAATAAAATTATACATATATTATAATATCTTTTAATATTTAACCTTATACTATGTATCTTAAATTAATCTTATAAAATAAATATATCTGGCACTGATGACCGCGATGTTTTGTGCCATTAAACTAATCAACCAACTAGCCCTCTACCTGAGGGTGTCTTAGAACGGACAGGATAGGAAGTCGAAGTCCAGCCACGGACAGAGGAAGTCGGCGGTCAAGCCAGGGAAATTATGCAGTTATGTCCGAAGTTACCTTTTTAAGGCTATATTATGTGGTAAATCTAAACAAGCCTCAGTATTCTCGATAATGATCAATGCCACCCTGTACCATGTTTTTATGTGTTATAATATGTACTATTTTATAAATAAATGTGTATTATAAGTTAAATACTTTATTCCCCTTTATGCCAAATGATCTCAATAATGAATTGATTAACACGATACCTTAGGAAAAGAAATTTAATAGTTTAATAAAATAATAACCGACAATTTTATATATAATTAATATATTTTCGGAGTCACCGCTGCCTTAGAAAAGTAGCGGCCGAAACATAGTAATTTATTATTGATGGTGTGTCTATAGCATGATCTGAGATATAAATGTTTGTTAATGCGAACATAAGCTAAGTCTTTAGATAAACTAAATGCGTAAGGTTCATTGGAACCTTCAAATAAACAAGGGTTAAGGAAAGGACACATTAGGTTTTAGCGTTTGATAGTTTGTGAGGTGGCGGCTGAAGGTAGATTAGCTGGGCTCCAGGTCCTCAGGATGCTGTTTGTCCAGGCTGTCGTCCCTCAAAGGCTCCTTTCTCTCTTCTCTCTTCTTAATCCTTTAACTAAAGTTTAAGGACAAATTTCGTTAAGTGTCCTTTAAACTTCCACTTTTAATTTTTTAATTCAAACTCGTTCAGCATGCAAATTTAACCTTTGTATATCAATGCTAACAAGAAGACTTTTTTAAATCAACGAAATTAAATGTACTTTAGAGGAAGACAATTTAAAATATCGGTATTCAAGCCCTATCAGAGTGAAAACGACATCAAATTAAAGCCCAATACATTTTACATTCATATAGCGAGTTTTATCAAAATCCTTATAGCTGTTTTTGAGAAAATCGTAGAAAGGTGCAAAATGCATAGTATAAAGTGGGTTTTCTGGTAAATAATTTTGATGAAAAAGTAGCTGTAACATCTCGAGGGTATAGTTTTCTTAAATATGAAATTTCAGTTTCATAGAACTTTTTGTTTTCGTGCTGGAGTTACCAGACCCACCCAAAGACCTTTTGGCGGGACTTAGTCATTTGGAATCCGGGGACCCTAAAACGTTTATTTCCGTTTAAAACTCAAATTCTAAAATTTTCGCGATCGCAATACTTTCCCTTACCATATATTTCATATATAGGTAAATGAAAATAAGAATTACCTTTCCTTCATATAAATATGTAAAGCACAACATAAATTATAGGACACATATTGCGTTATAATACAATGAGATCCAATGATTTCGGTGGAACTTTCAATCATGTCTACCAAGTTTTATTTATTTGAAGTAAGAATGCATGTGATGTCCTACACCCTTTTTGAAGTATGAGAAACTTATCAGACACTCCTCCCCGCTGACAGATCCTGAGAACGAGAACACGCAGGCGAAGCCGAAGAGACAGCTGGGGATGATCCAGTTAGAGGCCCTGAGGGAACCAGAAGCAAGATGAGGAGACGACCCTCCTTGGAAACTTTGACTATATAAGTTTTCCGGTTTGCAGAGGGCGAGGAGGCTGATTGATAAAAACAAATATTTTGTTACGGTGGGGTGCACCTCTCGTCGTTATAATCCTGCTATCCTCTTCGTGAACCTGGGCTTTGGGTGATATCTGTCCTCGAGAAAGGATGCGGGGGGTTCCAGTCCCATCTCCTTCCTCCCCCTCTTTTGGGACAAAGCATTGTTATTATGGATGGTACTAAACATAGATTTCTATTGTATATTAATTAAATTATTTATTATTATTTAATACTTCATTGAGAAATAATATAATCTGCCACCCTCTTGGGCAATAAGCATTAAAGCTAAAAGAAGTCATTCATTCCATATGTACAGTGTTAAACAAAAAAAATAAAATAAATTAACCTAAATAAAAAATGGAAAAAATAACATATATGAAAAAAAAATTATTATCTATGCCACATTCATACATATATACAATATTTACATACTTCGCCGAACCGAACCCCTACACAAGGAAATGGATGCTAAGGCACAAAGCCTGGAGATCCCAGCGCCTCTCAGTCAACCACGTCACTAGTCTAGCCAGTGGAGACTGAGTGAGGGCGCTAGAGCCACACACTCTCAGGCATTAAAAGTTGGACATAGCCAGCACTCCAGTTGCATATTTTTAAGAGATCTTTTGGCCACTACCGCCTGAAACTACGAGGAGGGTTGTAAGGATGGTTGATACTAGATTTGGATTAGGAAGAAGAGTAAGTTCCTGGTGGAGGGTTGAGAATTTGGATGGAATGAGATCAAGGAGATAATGGATCTTGAGGTCATGATGTAAGGTCCTGTTTGTAACATACTAGGGAGCATTGATTATTGTTCTAAGGACTTTGGACTGAACGGATTGGATATGTTTGATGGTCTAATATTTAGTAGTTCACCATAGTTCAATTCCTCTTGTCCATATAGGTTTGAGAATAGTCTTGTTAATTAATGATTTATTTCAAACGGGAAAGAAGCGATGTTCTGTTCAGTAGTCTTTATAACTGTCCGTATCTTCTGTTCTAGTCTTTTGGGACGAGTATGTGGGTCCCCGGTTTGCAAATACCAAATTG
>JAJSOM010000299.1:0-17303 GCA_023052935.1 Piezodorus guildinii
TGGGCAGTGAGTTAATATAAAAAGAGGTGTATCTAACACGGATGTCTGAAATAAATGGGATGTTTAGGTCATTATGGAGGAGTTGATTTGTAAAAAAATAAGAGGTATGAAGGATTTTGGATTGTAAGGATTGGATAAGGAAGGAATTGGATTGTTTAGTTGAGCTCCAAAACTCGATTCTATATTTCCAAATAGGTCTGATAATAGTGATGTAAATGAGTCTTTTGTAATATACTAGAAGTTTTGAACGTTTGTCTAGTAAGTTTTGTAGTAATCGGTACCTTCCAGCAGTTTCTTGTCGTTTTAGTCTCGTATGAGGATTCCATGTAAGACGTTCGTTATGATTGAGTCCTAGTATCGGATTTATTCAACAGGTATGAGAGGTTTCTATTTGTAACTGTATTTGTTTTCATTAGCCCTGATAAGGCCCTCAGAGTGTAGGCCGAAACGTTGGCACACAATAATACAAAAATAGTGTGTTTTCAAGGTAATCGCAACCTCACCCACCTCCTCTATCATATATTTTCAACAGTCAACAGTAATCCTATCACTTATAATAAATATGAATTTTATTTTAATCTCAATAAATCTAAAAATCGGATTTAAAGGAACTTTCGCTTTGACGGCACGGTGTTAGAAAAGAATTATCAGAAAACCATTTTATCAGCTGATGCGCTCGATGATAACAGTCATACGTTACTTCGTCTCTCAGATTTTTGCTTTTTTCAGTAGGAATTCGCTTGAGTTCAATCTGGAAAACATCACTAGACCTCAGGAATACTACAGCAGTGAATATTGGAGAAATTTCGGTAAGCAAAGTTATAATTTACTTTGTACAATCACGAAAAAGTGAAAGGAGGGTCACTGATCAGCTGATTGCCGCTAGCTCGGCAAGCTCGGGCTTGCTTTTCTTTTCCTTATCTTTCTTTTATTTATTTATTTTTTCCTTCTTATTCTTATTCCATTATATATTTATTTCTATTTATTTTTTTTAATCAATGCGATATTTTCACCAAGTGATGTCCTCGAAAGTTACAAGTAAAAGATCTAGATCTGCAGGTTCAAACTCGTCTCCCACAAAACAGAGACCTCGCCGTGATAATAATAAAAAAATGATTCCACCAGCGACTGCTTCAGCTACCTATTTAGGATCTGAACCACAGCCTAGCACATCATCACAAGGATTAACTGAAGAATCGCCGTTTTTTACACCGAACCCATTTCAGATCCTTCAAATTGAAAAAGAAACAATGGAATCTTCTCCTATACCAAAAGAACCACAACCTCCACCAATATTTGTTAAAAATATTAAAAACTTTCAACTACTGTGTGCGCATCTAAATAAATTAACCGATCCTAACAGTTATTATTGTATAAGTAGAACCAGTGATACTAAAATATCCCCGACTACCGCCGAAACCTACAGAAAAATAGTAAAATATCTGACGGAGACCAAAGCTGATTTTCATACATATCAGTTACGCCAGGAGAGAGCTTTAAGGGTTGTAATTAGAAACCTACACCCTTCGACACCAGCAGCAGCTATCCAAGAAGAACTGACGGAGATAGGCTATAAAGTGCGACAAGTCACCAACGTCCTAAAAGATAAAATTCCTTTGCCTCTATTCTTTGTGGACTTGGAACCATCAGCAGGAGTTGAAAAAATTTATGACCTCAATAGATTATACTATACTAGCGTAAGAGTTGAAAAACCTTACACTAAGAAAGAAATAGTTCAGTGCCACAATTGTCAGGCATATGGTCATACCAGAAGTTATTGTCACCACATACCACGCTGTGTGAAATGCGGTGAACAACATAAGTCAGAAGAATGTTCAAGACCAAGATCAACACCCGCTGTTTGTGCTCTGTGCCTCAAGGACCACCCGGCTAGCTACAAGGGATGTCAAGTCTACAAGAACCTCAAAAGCAGATACCAAAAACCTCAGAATCTGGATGAAACAGCTGAACCGATTAGAAGCAGAAGACAACCTTCAAAAACAATCGATTCCAATGTAACATTTGCTCATCTACTTGGAGGTGGGAACCAGAACAAAGAGGCCGAGGCCCTGCCGGAACAACGCACACTTCAAAATCCTCAAACCGTTCCACAACCAACTATTCCTCAAAATTTACCCAACCCTCAAAAACCTCATCCGCATCAAATTTCTCATATTCCTCCTCCATCAAATGTCTCAGACCTTACAAGTTTGATGACATCCTTCATCACAGAAATCAAATCCCTCGTTATGCCGCTAATATCACTACTTACTAATCTTGTATCAAACTTAATCCCTTCCTTAAAAAATCCTTAAATGACTTCACCTAACTCCTTATCCATTCTCCTATGGAATGCGAATGGTGTTAGAAATCATACTGACGAACTTACAGCTTTATTGCAAGACAAAACCGTTGACGTAGCACTTATTACTGAAACTAGACTAACCACTAAACAGTACTTTAAAATACCTCAATACGTAACATACCGTACGGACCACCCAGACGGCAAAGCCCATGCCGGTACTGCTGTCATTGTGCACCAGTCCCTCTCTCATCACTTACTCCCACTTCCTACCTATGATTTCCTACAAACCACAGCCATAGTAATCAAAACTTTTTCCTTTCCGGTAACCCTTACATCAGCATATTGCCCTCCCAAACATTCCATTTCCAACACCGAATTTGTATCCTTTCTAAATTCCTTAGGAAATCATTTCATTCTGGGTGCAGACTTAAATGCCAAGCATCAACAGTGGGGTTCGAGAACCACGAATTCTCGTGGACGAAATTTGCTGTCTGCACTCAACTCCCGTCATTTCAATCTCCTGCCTCCTGATTCCCCTACCTACTGGCCAACCGATCCCAACCGTAATCCTGACATCCTTGACTTCTTCATTCACAGCGGATTAGGCTCCCTCAACTATTCCGTAACTCGCCTTGATGAACTATCCTCTGACCATAGTCCACTGATCCTTAAAGTATCCCTAACTCCTATTCCGAAACCCATTCCACCTTCATTTATCCGAGGCCCTGTCAACTGGAACCTCTTCCGCCAAATCCTTACCGATAATATTGACCTCAGTGTGACCCTCAAAACACCGGATGACCTTGATGATTCCGTCTACTCCTTTACTACCGCCATTCAGCAAGCTGTCTGGACTGCCTCCTCTCCTAAGCACTCCAATAGAACTCCTCAGCAAAACCATTTACCTCAACACCTAGCTGACCTCATCCATGCAAAACGCGGAGCCAGATCATTATGGCAAAGAACCCGACACCCAACAGATCGCCGCTCCTATAACTTTTATTGTAGGCAATTAAAGCGGGAGTTGGCGACCTTCCGTTCTCAGTCCTTTAATTCCTACCTCTCCTCTCTATCAGCTCGAGATAATTCCCTGTGGAATGTGACCAAAAAGATCCTAAAATACCACAAAGTTTCCCATCCTCTCCGGCGTGGTGATGACTCCTGGGCTGCGTCTGATGAAGATAAAGCCGAGGAATTCGCCACACACCTCTCCAAAGTATTCACTCCTCACCCGGAATCCAACAGAAATCATACCACAACAGTTGAAGAATTCCTTTTCTCACCAATACCTCTTTCCCTACCTCCTAAAGCTATTAATCCATCTGAGGTGAAATATCTTCTTCAAAAACTGACCCTTCGTAAATCTCCTGGACACGATCTCCTTACCCCCCAGATCCTGCGACAACTTCCCCAGAAAGCCATTATTTTTCTTACATACATCTACAACTGCATCCTTCGCACCACCTATTTTCCTCTCTTATGGAAACAATCCACAATCTTTCTATTCCTAAAACCAGGTAAACCTTCCAGTAACACTTCATCCTACAGACCTATTAGTCTACTCCCCATCCTCTCAAAAGTCTTTGAAAAACTCCTTCTAAAACGAATCCTGCCTATATTTGAATCACAAAATCTTCCTTCCCATCAGTTTGGTTTCCGTGCTCATCATTCTACTGTTCAACAAGGACTCCGAGTTGTAGACCATATTTCCTCAGCCCTTGAATGCAAAGAGTATTGTTCTGGTGCGTTTCTGGACATAGCGCAAGCTTTTGACCGGGTATGGCACACCGGATTACTCTTCAAGCTTAAAACCCATTTACCCCAATCTCTATACCTCATTCTACGATCCTATCTCTCAAACCGCTCCTTCCGAGTTCGCTGTGGTGTAGAATTTTCTAACTTTTATCCCATTGAGGCCGGTGTTCCTCAAGGCAGCGTCTTGGGACCCGTCCTCTACATCCTTTACACTGCTGATATTCCTATTCATCCTGACACCTTTCTGGCAACATTTGCAGATGACACCGCCATCCTATCATCCAATTCCGATCCTGAAATAGCATCCTTAATCCTGCAAAGACACCTTTGTCTTATCGAGGACTGGTGTAATGCTTGGCGTATTAAGGTTAATGAAAGCAAATGCACCCACGTCACCTTCACCCTTCGACGCAAATCCTGTCCAATGGTTCATTTCAATTCCATACCGCTTCCTTCCTCAGACACAGTCCGGTATCTTGGCTTACTACTAGACAAAAGATTGACCTGGAACCCACATACAAGACTTAAACGAAAAGAACTCAACAGACGATTCGGACAGTTATACAGACTACTAAACAGAAAATCTAAGCTTACAGTTGACAACAAATTATTACTTTACAAGACAATACTGAAACCAATGTGGACCTACGGACTTGAACTATGGGGGACAGCCAAACGTTCTAACATCAAACGCATTCAATCCTTTCAATCCAAAGTCCTCCGAACAATAGTAAATGCTCCTTATTATGTCTCCAACTATACCTTACACCACGACCTTAATGTTCCATTTATTTCAGACCTAATTCCATCTAAATTTTCCAAATTCCACCAGAACCTCATTCATCATCCTAATCCTCTAGCACAATCCCTATCCAGCTCCACTCATCCATACAACCCTCCTAGAAGGTTGAAACGGCAGTGGCCCCGAGACATATTGTAAACATCTATTCTGGAGTTCTGACACTGGTCAGATTCTCCTCTCATGTGCGGTGTGATTGTGGCTGTGGCGCCCTCACTTAGCTTCCGCTGGCTCTCACCAGTGATGCGGCTGAGAGGGAGGCGCTGGGATCCTTTTGACTCTGCTTGTCCTTCCACAAGTGGGGGGACAAGCCCCGTCTGGGGTTCCCGAGCTGATTGTAAATATTGTACATAGGTATGAATGTGACATGTTTTGTTTATTTATTTGTTAACTTCATTTATTTGTATTTATTTTGTCTATAAATTTTGTTATTGTATACGTTTATTTATTTTGATTTTATTTTATGTAATTTGACTTTCCTTTTGATTATATTGTAAATATTGTATGAATGAGATCCTGTAGCACTATTATTATTGTCTATTATGACAAATTGTAATATATACGAATAAAAAAAAAAAAAAAAAAAAAAAAAAAAAAAAGAAAACCATTTTGGAAATAAAGAAGACCAACAATAAACGGGATACAAAAATAAAGAGAAGTGAGACATAAAATATAAAGAGTTGATAAAAGAGAGTACAAACGTAAAAGTGAGAGAGCTAAGTAGGGTATTCCTGTTTAGTAGAAAACACTAGGGACGTGAGACTGCAAAAGATATGAGGGCGCGGAGCCCTTTGGTAGGGAAGCTTTTACTAGGGGTCCTCTGGTGGGACTGCTGCGCGAGTATGCTCCATAGACCATCCCTCACCGCCTCAGATTTTAGTACTCCATTTCAGCTCTCCTTTCTCCGGAGTTATATTTTATAACACGGAGGGAGAGGAAGGAAGGCGGGTGGGAGCTTTAGACTCGGGTAAGTACTAACTTTGTTAGCAGTCGAGCATTTCAGTGCCAGGAATAGGTAGAACTAAATTACACAGAGAATCTCAGGGATAATTCATAGCCTCTTAACAATATTGCATGATTTCACAGCTTTAAAGCTGTGAATGTATCAGTCATTCTACTTATGATATCTTCATACTGCAAGTCTGTTTCTATTCAAGACTCACATTTGTGATTTTTAATTCATAGCTTCCTACTGAACATTAAATTTTAGTTTGACATTAACAAATTCTATTTAAAAACGCTACAATTGTTGCACAATGGTTTATTATTTTCAAATAACTATACCAGAGTATAACAGTTTATTTATACAGACAATTAACTAATATGAAAAGCAATAAATTGATTTCTTTTTAAAATGGCCTATCACTACTGCTAATTTATGTGTAAAAGTTTATCTTTATTTTTTTTTTTACAAATAATCGGGGATTCTTTATTGAGAAACTATTTAAATTATTTTTTTTATCTTTAAAAATAACTAGGTAGTTGATACGTATCATTTTGCATCGGCCGCCATTTTAAAACTAATTGTTTTAAATCAACGTCCAGGTGTTTGTCAAATGCCATGGTATTTTTGTGCCGAATTTGGAAAAAATTGAACCAGTAGTTTGGGAGAAAAGCAACAAACGGTGAAATCACCAATTGAGGTATACAAAAGTTTGGAATTTCTGACAGCTCGATCTTTTTATTATTAGTTAGTAAGACGCTTAATACTAATATTTCCAGCCATACCGTGTTAAAAAATAAATATTAAATGAGTGAATGATTACTGTTTATACAAGTGCCTACATACCGGCATTGGGATTATCTTGATTTGATGGCCATATATTATCTTCAAGGTGTGTGTAGCGCAAAGTCTTTTTGATTTTATTTAACAATGGACATTGCTGAGACAGGTAAGACATTGCATAATCACAGTCGTTATTGAATATGCAAATTACCTTATTTCAATAACGAAAAATATATAATCCCCAAGTTACCCCAAGAACCGTTTAATTAATCCTTCTAGTCTTTATATCTTGCTATGAATTTTTGTGATTTTTTGCGTTTTGGATGATACATCATTTTTTTCATACACAACACTCCGAAACAAAAGTTCTACAATCGATAATTTAAAGAGTTTTCTAGATGATTTAAAATGCCCTCTATTTTAACAGAGCCGATAGTTAAATTTGTTGTACTATTTTTACCGTATTCTGGGACTTCAGACGTTAAATGTAGAAAAGTTTCAGATTTTAGCAAATTAATTTGATATTTGACCTCTGTGCGCTCGCCAATTTCATCAAAATAAAATAATTAGATGTTTTTAAATAACCTTTTCCGTAATCAAGGATCCCAAAGGTTAAATATGAAGACGTTTCGGAATTCTGTCCACCTAAATCGTTCATATTTTGCTCTGTGCAACGGACTGACAGATTATTTGTTGAATTTTAAAACCTCAAATTTTAAAAGGGAGAGTGTCTTCTTTTTTTTTTTTTTTTTTTTTTTTTTTTTTTGAATTTAGAGTGTCTTAAAGGAATTACATTTATTTTATAAGAAAATTTTTAAATCAGGTGTCTTTTGATATAAAACTTTAAGTCAGTCCCGACATTAATAAACTATCCAAGATCATGAAAATAAAAATAATAAACGGATTTCTTATAGACAGGTATGTTGGAAAAATACTTGAGATATTACGATCTTTTGTATAACGGTGCTGGGAAAGGACACTTGAGTACGAGAAGCCGAGATTTACCCTATGACCTTTATCACACGAGGCTTGTATTTCAGAGCTTCCATAAAAAAAATTTACTTCTTCCAAACTATCATTTCCTGCGTCGCTACCGGCTTACTTCTTTGAGTGTACTTAAGTCCGGCTCCAAAGGAAAACGGTTGAAGAAAAAGAAATAAACCCAACATAATTAACCACTATTTACAATTATGGATGTAAAGATATATATATATATATATAAATATTCAGAAGATAGTTGTGTTGAATAAAATGAAAAAAATATTATAAAAAACTTGCCCAAATGGTAAACGATTACGATAGAAAAAGCATCCTAAAAAATTATCTCTCAGAAATATATAATTTACAAGTAATGTTAAATGACTTTAAATAAGTAAGCATTCTAGAAGATGAAAAGACCACTGTGAATCCTTAGAAAGCTTAAAAAATAAATCTCAGTTCTTACAATAATGAATAATAAAAAAAATGCCTCCGCCAAAGAGACTAAAAATTCGTAACGGAAATAATGAAACTAAAATATATTAATATTTTAAATGACAATTTAATTTTAATATATATATATATATAATATATATATATATATATATATATATATTTTTATTTGTTTATCTATATATCTATCCATAAGGGTCATTGGCGTGGTTGAAATAATTATATTCTATGATAGAATCCTATTGTTTTCGTGAATTCTATTAATGTAGTAATACTTTCTTCCTCATCTTTAAGTATTTCTCTCATGGTTTTCTATAGTTTGACTTTTTTCCTCGATTGCTCGATAAGCGGGCACTCAATTAACAAGTGTTGCACAGTTGTAGCAGTATTGTTGCATTTTTCGTAGGTTGGCGCTTCCAGGCGTCTCAAAATGTAGTGCAAATGTGTAAACTAGCAGTTCCCAATAATTAGCATACAATAATTTCCTCTCTTCTTGAAGTTCTTGCAATAGTTTCTCCATTTTTGACGGTCAGATATATCTATATATCCGATATAAAACATGTATCTCAATTTGGATATTTTCTCTCTCCAACCATCCTCCCTCTCTTTCAGCAGAACTTTCTTATAGCTATTCACTAAATCCTCCATTGTGGTTTCTTTTATTTAATATTTTATAAGATGCTCAAAGTGGCATTTAAGATAATTAGATGGGTAAATTATCGTCCAATAAAACACTAATAAAGATATTATGCAATTTAATGTGTGATTATACGATTTTTTTATAATAACTAGGACCCAAAATATCTTGTTATTTTTTCTGCTTTGAATAGAGGAATATACAAAATTTCAATTTGAAAATATTTAAGGCAATAATAAAAGATTATTTTTTCAAAAGTAAACCCCCCAAAATAAAATAAAAGTGACCAAAACAGTTTGATAAGGCTGATTGAGAACTCCAAAGTCTTGAAATTGTGAAAATGCCAAAATTTTAATGTTGTTTCAGTTTAATAAAAAAAAAATGAACTTGATATATTTTCTATATCACGAATTATCAGCTCGTTAGATAAAAATTAACAAAACTCTCAAAGTAAAAAATTTGAGGTGTTTAATTTTCATCAATCTATTACTATACGTTTTTATTTTATAACATATATCAGAGGAAAAAAATACTATGATCCTAAAAATGACATAAATGTTAGTGCTTTTATAAATATATATGAAAATATCGGGTGTTTTAACTATTTGTTGACCTGCTTTCATTCTTAATAAAATCAATAAAAAACAGTGACATCTTTTATCATAATAATGTTAACATTTTAGTTTATATACTGATTTATTTTTTATTAAACTTCATGATTGTTAGTTTTCACATTTATTGCAAAAAGTTTTCATTAGTTTTTTTTAGTTGTTAAGGATGAAAGCAGGCATTAAACAAAACGTAGCCTTATAAAACAAATAGTTGAAACATCCGATATATTAGTTTTAGCATCATTTATGTCATTTTTAGGGATCATAGTACGTTGTTGTTTTTTCTTGACATCTGTTATAAATAAAAGTTATAAATTATTTAAAAGTTCTTAAAATGGTTTCCACAACGCAGCATAGTAAAAGTCGTGTGTTGCATGCTCCAAAATTGTTTTCTGACAAGTTTAATTTAACGGTGTCGTTTTAAATAGATCATCATGCTTTGATTATAAATAACGGAGACACGTAAAATCTTTCCGTATTAGTTTTAGCTAAAATTCTGTTCAAAGGCAACTAGAAACTTCGACTGAATCGTAGAAGTTATGTAATCTTCAGAAATATATCTCATATTTATGAAACTTAAAGTCTGGTTCTTCTTTAAGAGAAGCTAAGAAATATCGGCAAACATCCGAAAATACGGAATCTGTGCAAACACATGCAAATGGGGCGAAGCTTGGAAAGAACTCCGTTATTGGACTTTACATACATAACTGATATCCTGAGCTCTCTAAATGTTGACATCGACTTGGATGTTGACGGTAGAAAAGGTCACATCGAAACTGTTCAAACAACTCAATTCAATAGGGCACGATCAAATCCCGATATTAATTAAACTATTCTGGTATACTTTCTTTATTTTACTTATAAATTATTTCCCAATTCAAACATTCGAATTATAAGTTTAAACAGTACAGTCTTAGAATTAAAATATAAAATAAAGCACCTTTTTTTTTTTTTTTTTTTTCATAGCCCCTTATTATTTTCTCTTCTAAGCTCCTGGAATGCTGGTAAGTCCTCCTTTTTCTGCAATCGTGCATTTTAAGGAGTTGCAACTGTTTAACGCAACTTCTGGAGAGTAATAACATTATGAATATTAATTCAGGTGATGGGGCTCACCTTCTAGTTTGTTTCGGCCTTACAACTATAACTTAAACTAATTTATTAATTTGTTAAGTTTCTGCTATCGCTGAGGTATTCCGGGGGGTTTCAGTTGATTGAATATAGGGTTATTTACAAATTTCGTTGATTCGAAAAACTTTAAATTCCTCTCACTCATAAATTTTTTAATTGTTGGTATTTTCATTAATTACCACCTTTCAAAAATTAGGATTTATAACGTTTCAGAGTAAATAGAATATACGTGTATAAATTGATTTTTGAAAATCTGTTCATCTTCCTTCGAATCAAAATATTAGAATTTTTAAGGAAGTTATAGATGAAAAAATGAAATATTCTTTTTTGATTAAGACGTTTTTTTTAGATTAAACAATAGAGAGTCTTATATTATTTAAAGTAATCACGTAAACACGTTTTTTTTTTTTATCTCTAGATAATATACACTATCCTACTCAGACCTAACTTGACCTATGGAACAGAGCATTGTGGTTTTACAAAACAGGTACACACAAACAACTTAATCCAAAATTCTACTAAATTTGTTTACCATATTACATTTCGAATCACACGATATACAATAAAATAAACATTATAACTGTGAATTTTTACATTCACGAAAAATATAATCTGTCTCATTCATGACAAAAAATCCCCCAAATCAACTAGTTTCTTCTTTTTCTTCCTCCCTGTTACCAGGCCCGACCCCATAGAAGATTAAAAATTAAATAGATCTGTTAAATTATTTTTTACTACTCAATATATGAATTTGTAGTATACTAATTAGGAAAATCACGAATATATATATATATATATATATATATATATATATATATATATATATATATATATATATATTAGTTGTTATTATAAGTACAAATTAATAATGATGACAAATTTAATCAAATCAAACCAAAATTCATTATTATACATGGCTCAAAGTATGAAAAATTAACAAGTATACTCTTTGGAAGTATATTTTTGGATTGATTACTTACGTGAATGAAAATATAAATTCTTAAAAATTGTAAGGCAATTCATATTTTTTAAATTATATTAATTTCATTTTTTTAATTATAAATCATAGAAAATAAAAATGAAAATCAAAGAAAAAGGAATAGTATAAATGCTATTGGGTTAATTTTCAATAATAAACCTTTTTAATCGTAAAAAAAAAACAAAATTAACGCCCCTCAAAATATGAGGTCTTGCGTTTCAAGATAAGTATAACCCAAACAATGAATACTAATAAAAAATAAAATAATCCGTCAGTCACAAGAATCAATAAATAAGTGCTATTCGATATAGAACCGAATTCCCTTAAAAAAAATAAATAAATAAAAAATCATTGAAATCTAATATGAAATATTCAAGATATAGCGTTTTGAAATTAGCAGTGAAGAAAGGATATTTTCCTTCGCTTAATTTGTTGATTTTCATTTTAGTCAATTGCCTTTTGAATCGTTGTGTACCCTGTTTTACCCTAATATAGTTATTTGGAAATAATAACCCATTGTGTAATAATTTGCAGCGTTTTTTATCAGTTCAATCAAAAGACAGGATTTTACGAGAGAACCTGGATATAAAAAACAGGATAACTTTAACAAACCGGTATAACTTTAGGCAGCCTATGTTTATAGGTAGTATTTGTTTTTAATTCGTTCTATGAATAATTTAGATGAATGAAATTTAAAAAAAAGGGGGGAGGAGGTATTTTTAATTTTTGAAAATAAAACTACGTAAATGCACTTTTAGATACTTACTGTTTTATCATAATCTCATTTTGTAAACTAATTTTAAATCATAGTTATATTGTAATGTTTAAGGAAAATTTCGTGCGTTCCGTTATGTAACACTGATTTATAGTAAATAATAACTACCAATTCAATGTATGTCCGTAACGCATATATTTCAATATCTCATGCAGACAATTGTTGTTTTCTTTATGGTTAATTGTTCTGCTTTATTTATCTTTAATTGTAATTTAAAATTCTTTTGTCAATAATATTCTATAATTATATTATGTAGCCAACAATGTATAATCATATTCAGGTTTTCAATCTAAAAAAATTTATATTCATAATAAGATGTGCGGATTGAGGACTTGTTCCGTTGATGAGAAGTAGTAAGCAGAGCTGAACGGTAGACGTAAAATATGTGCTGATGCATTAGCCAGCGCCTGCTTAAGTATTTCCCAACGGGTTCCCAGTTCCAACTCGCCCGTGACGGAGGAATTTGTGCAAGTGGAGGGCAATTTAAACTTTTATGATGGATGGCAGGAATTACTAAAAGCTCAACCCCCTCCCCTCCCCCCATCTCCTCTAACTCGTAACCACTCAGTGAAAATAAAATACGAAATAGAAAACTGTAAAAGGACGCGGGTAATGTAACGAGGAAAACGCAATGACAAGGAAAATATAACTTTTTCATTTTTAGGTTTCTGATTTGAAATGGAATTCAAAGGCGGAAAATTGTTCTTTCTCTCAGATGAATTTTCATGTTTTCATTACATTTAAGATTATTTAGAATGATGGAGTTTTGTTGACCGTTGAGAAATTAGATGAGGAAGATGGTTGGGGGTGCGGTCATAAATTAAAAACACACATTTAAAATAAATGTTATTTTAATTATGTGCCGACGTTTCGGCCTACAATGTGGGCCTTCATCAGGGCTAAAAGAAACAAGATAACAACCAATGTAATTATAGACTTAATAATGCGTTAGGTATATAATAATAATATGACAGTAATAAATTATGGGAACATAAATATTATTAAATGTAAAATGATAATAAGATGACAATTATAAAGTATGGAAATAAGGTGACAGTTATAAAGTATGGAAATAAACAAAATTAAGATGATAGTTATAAAGTATGGAAGTAAACATAATTGAGATGATAATATTGTAATGAGAATATATAAAGAGAGACTAAGTAAATGAAAAAAATGATAAAGGAAAAATATGCGAACAATTAAAATTTTAAATATTAACAATTTTGAGTTGATATATGACGGTAATATATTAAAAACATAGTTAAGAGTATAGGTAATATATAAAAAAAATATAGTCATTACAAAAGAGAAACAGTATGAATAAAAAATAATTTAAATTTTAAAATAATGTAATATTAAACTAATAATTATATGTGAGGATATGTAACGGAGAAAGATATGAGTATGGAAAGGGGGAGAAAGAGATGGGCGAAGAAAAAAGACCCTTATCAATAAGAAAAAAATACATACGTGACTACGTGGAGGCGTTGCCTGCAGGAGTGATGTTTCCCAGTTTAAAAAACGCTCATTGCGTGGAACGGAAAATAGAGAACTAGAATGTCCGTTAGGAAAATTCCAAGAAGCTAAGTTATGTTTACTGATTCGATTGTTAAAAAATAGCCAAAAGTTATTACTTGAGAGTACTTGAGTTATTACTTATGAGTATTTGATAAAATTGTAAGAAATAGTGACGAGGTAAAGATTAAAAGATTTTAAGTAATAACGGATGACGATGATAAATGATGAATGATGATAAGGTAATAACGAATGACGATAAGGAGCTGTCGAAGGAAATGATAAATAAACAGTAATCTAGTAGGTAAACAAATAAATAAATAAAAAGGGAGTACAAAAATTAAATAAATATATAAATAAAAATTGATAATAAATAAATAAAAATAAAATTATGAAGAGATGATCAGATGGTAGTTTAAAAAATGAGCTAGGGATGCTTTATTAAATTTAATATTTGAGAATAAGCTAGTGACAAGTTATGTTTGTCAGTCTTTTGATTAACAGGAAGGGGTTCTAGTTGTATGTAAATGCATTCTGTAATTAGTCGCTTGTCATGGTTGGGAACAGTGGCAATAATGGATGTTTTATCAAAATCAAAGGAATGGTTAAGGGTTAAGGAATGTTCTGAAAGTTTTGAAGCGGTAGAATTTTAGGAGGAAATTGTATATTTGTGTCGGGTGATGCGATCTTTGAGAAGGTTTTTGGTTTCACCAATATAGGCAGAGTTGCAATTAGGAGTTCCGCAAGGGACTCTATAAACAATTTTCGAACGGTGGTCTGTTGGTATACTGTCTTTAAGTCGGCTGTAAATATTGGAGAGTTTGTAGTGAGATTTGAAAGCAAGTCTGAGGTTTGGATAGAAGGATTTTAATGATTTTTTAATTTTTTCTGAAAGAGAGGGAATGTAAGGTACGGATCTATATAAGGGAGTTGATGATGATGATGGAGTAGAAAGAGAGGTTAATTGAGGTTGAGACTGATTCCTGTAGTTATTTATAAGTTTGTTTATGATCAAGGTAGGGAAGTTATTGTCCAGGAGAATTGTCTTTATGCGGTTAATGTTGATGTCGTGGAAACGGGGATCGGAAAGGAAAAGGCTTCGGTGTATAAGATTTTTAGCAACGTTAATTTTTTGATGATGGGGATGTTGGGAATAAAAGTTTAATAGTCTGCCAGAGTAAGTCGGTTTCGTCGGTTTCGCACATAATTAAAATAACATTTATTTTAAATGTGTGTTTTTAATTTATGACCGCCCCTCCAACCATCTTCCTCATCTAAGATTATTTAGGATTTATAGTGGCATGCCATTGGGTTGCTAAACATGGACTAATTATTCATATATCATTTATTTCTTATTGGGCTGAATAATTCTTTCATATTACTCATTTTTTTTTTTATTTCATCAGTATGACGTTTCGGGATATTCTCCCATCTTCAGAAGACTTGTTATCTTATATTCAGTAATCCCAACATTTTCACTAATCACACATTGAGCCAGGTAAAATAGTAATACGAAGTCAATATTTAAATACATCAGATCTGAGCAAGAGTATAGTATAAAAAAAAAAAAAAAAAAAAAAAAAAAAAAAGAGTATTAATGGAAAAATTATTTAGCCCAAAATCAACCTTAATAATTAAATGAGCTCTTCCTTGTTCAGAATATATTGATATAAATCATTTATTTCGTTCAAAAGCACCCTGAATAAAACAAAAATTTTATTCTAATTTTCATTTAGTTTTGTTTTCCACTCTTATAATTTTTATTATTATTTTTTTTTTTCATATTGCCGATTCAAACATGTAATTTGTACGCATAATTTATGTAATTAAATATCATGTATTATATTTTAAGATTGAGTAATTATATTATATCATAGTTTTGTTTACAAAATAGTAATTCAACCAGTTTAAGAATATAAAAATTTTAATTATAAAAATGTAGAAAGTATTTTATATATTTTTTTTTTTAACATGATGAGAATTATTTTTATATTTTAATATTGAAATTAGTGATATGTTTAATATTAATAAGTTTATTATTTTAGTATGAATTAATGTAGAACCGTTCTCTTACTTAAAAATCCTTAATTTATTACATATTCCATTCATTTTCGAAGCATGTCTTCATTTTCATAAAATTGATAAAAACTATAACTTTTTTTTTTCCGTTGGCTCTACAGGTCGTGTAGGCTCTTGGCCGCTCGGTGTAAAATGGGAGAGTACACTCGTTTCCCGATGAATTTTATAGGGTGGGGTCATCACTTCCTACGTCTATTTTTGTAAGTGGCCACCAGTAGGCTGACGGGTCTCACACACCCCGGAGAGAGGCTGTGAGTAGATCCAAATTTTATTAAATGCAATTAAAAAGTCCCTCCAGGGCAGATTTAAACTCACAAATTTTGGCGTGAGAGACTAGCGCGCTAGCCACTCATCCATGGGCTCCCTCTTACTTAACACAATAATTTAATAATAAATTAAAAAAAGATTAAAATAATTCCTAAAAACACACGTATTATGTTTGTACTATATTTTTTATATATTAAAATATTATTTTTATACATACGCACATTCCATAATAATATCAATTGAGGTCAATCATTTTAACACATTTTCTTCTTATATTGTAATAATGCCAATAAGATTGTAACTGTATTATTAAAACAAATCTTATTGCATACTTTTATAATATTTCACTCTCTTAATTATCGAAAACTGAATTTAATTATTTATTTGTAATTCCGCATCTACACATTCGGGTGATTAGCGGGTCTTGATTCACAAGCTTTATACTGAGTTTAACAGACCAATGTCTCTAAAAAACTCAAAAAGTCGTAAAATTGTGTCCTCATCATGTCTTAGTGCTTCTTTTAAATTTGGGGGTATGTTATGTCTTGTTCGGTTGTCAGTGTACAATGTGCATGATGTCACAATGTGTTTTATGGTCAGTGTTGTGTTACATGTATCACAGAATGGAGGATCCAGGCTTCTCATTAAATATCCGTAAAGGCTGTATGTCCTGTCCTCAGCCTTGCTAGCAATACCACTTCCTTTATACTTTTCCTGCACGATGTGGTCCAAGGTGATACATCTTGCTTTATCTCTTTCAGCTTAGTACTGAAAGTAACCCATTCAGTTTTCCACTTCATAATAATGGCCTTCTGCAATTCTTCTTCCAATCTTCTGCTGTTGTTATGTTCACATTTCCAGTCACAGGTTCATTCAGCCTCGCTCTGTTTCCTTCTCTGTCGGCTACATCGTTTCCCACAATACCGCAATGTGACGGAACCCATGCAAGTAGAACTTTTTTGTTGAAATTTACTTGCAACCGCCATATACAATTAGTTATTTCCCTTACTAGGGAATTGTTTGATTTTGTATCAGAAATTGCTTTAAGCGAACTTAAAGAATCCGTCACTATGAACCAGTAGTTGTCATTCATTGACTTGACTAGCTCCAAGGCTTTATATATTGCAAACAGTTCTCCAGTATATGCTGTTCATTCCGGGTAATACGAAACTGATATTAATTGTCTCGCTTACCACAGCACAGCCAACTTTATCACTTACTTGTGATGCATCCGTATATATTACAGAAAAAATAATATATTTCTCTTTTAGTTCTAAAAAAATAGTTTTTTAT
>JAJSOM010000300.1:0-18020 GCA_023052935.1 Piezodorus guildinii
TGGATGCGGGAGGAGTTTGATAGTTTAGTGGACCCCCATAGCTCAATGGCATAGGTCCAAATAGGTCGGATAATCGTGATGTAAATGAGTATTTTGTAGTAAATAGAGAGTTTTGAACGTTTGTCTAGTATGTGTTGTAGTAAGCGGTATCTGCAGGCAGTTTCTTGTCGTTTCAGTCTAGTGTGAGGATTCCAAGTAAGGCGCTTGTCTAGATGGAGTCCAAGGTAGCGGATCTGTTCAACGGGGATTAATGGAATGTTGCCAAAGGATACAGTAGGACAGGTATTCATAGGCTTGCGGCGAAGGGTGAAGCTAATTTGATGGGATTTATTGGGATTGATTTTAATTCTCCAGTTATGACACCATTCTTCAATGGATTGGATGTGAGACTGTAGGAATTGTGATGCAACCGTTGGGTCACTACTTACGGATAACACACATGTGTCATCAGCGTAAGTAGTGAGAACAGTGTTAGGATGAATAGGAATATCAGCTGTATAAACGGAATAAAGGATTGGGCCTAAGATGCTACCCTGAGGTAAACCTGCGGACTGAGAAAATATGGATGAGTATGAAAGGTTATGGTTGACTTTGAAAGTTCTATCTGAGAGGTAAGAATGAATAATTAGGAAGTATGTAGGAGAGAGGAATTTCCGGAGTTTGTATAGCAGTCCTGGATGCCAAACTCGATCAAAAGCCGGTGAAACCTAAATTCTAAAATGTTCACGATCTCAATACTTTCCCTTGGTATATAATCTTATATAGGTAAGTGAAAGTAATATATAAAATCATAAAATTAGTTTATGATGATTAATTCATTAAAAAAAAATATTTAAAACAGAATTATACCTTCTTTTAGGAAAACACATCACTCAAAATTAAGTTTGTTGGAGTAAATGCAATTCAGATGGTTTATTTATATTTTTTCTGCTGGATGGCAGAGAAAATTTCAGAACAGGTAATGTTGCAGAAATGCTTTGATCTTACAAAATCCAATAACCTTTTCATATTAATATAGTTAACTTAATTAAAAAAATGTTTAAGCTCGTCAACATATTAATATGATAATAATGGTTGAATCAATTAGTGATTGCTAAAGAAGCTTTAACTTTCACTTGAAATTTCGGAATCTAAGTAGATATATTAATTTACATCTTGCAAAACTGTATTAAGCTAATTAGGAAAAAACCTGGTGTCACGTTGTTCATGTTCTTACTCCTCAGATGTTCTTTGCTCATCACGGAAATGACGGCTATGCCCGTCGTGACGACTATACGGGATTTGCTTTACTAATTCAAAATTATTCCTATGAATTATAGAGAGTAAATAGGTGTAAACTTAACACAAGAAAATCAGTTTGAAACAGAATTATCATTTGTAATTTATTATGCTTATAAAATAATAAAAGTACAAAATAGTAAAAATGAAATAAATATTAATTCAGAAAACCAATTAGATACATAGAGGCTTTTATAAGGATATAAATAAGTAGGGATTCACTCACAGCCTTTCCCCCGGGTATGTGAGACCCGTCAGCCAAATGGTAGCAACTCACAAAAAAATAGGCGAAAGGAGTGTTGAACCTACCCTGCTAAATCACACAATAATGAACAATTGTATGCGCTAGTACTCTTCTTACTAACGCTGTCCGTTTTCTTATCGATTAAATTGTGCAATCACGACTATAGCCACCGCACAGTGGGCAAAATCACCAAATTAGGTGGACAAAAGTCAATTCAAAGATTTAAGATTTTCCAGTGCTTCACCTTTTTATTATTAATTGGAAAGACCATTAATACTAATATTTCCCGCCATACCGTGTTTAAAAATAAATAGTAAATGAGTGAATCATTCCTGTTCACACTAGTGCCTAATAACCGGCAATGGGATTATCTTTATTCAATGGTCATTTATCGTGTTCAAGGAATTCAGAGCTAAGTATTTTTGCTTTTATTTAACAATGGACATTGCTGAGACAGGTAGGACATTATCTTTCCAAGCTCTTTATTGAATATACATTGCAATCTCACCTGTAGAGTTAATTTAGCAATTTTGAAATGTATGCCCCTGTTCAATAACGAAAAACTATATAACCCCCAAGTTACCCCAAGGATTTGTTTCATGAATCCTTCTAGTCTTTAGATAATACAAAGAACTTTTGCGATTTTTTGCGTTTTGGGTGATACATAATTTTTTATAGACACAACACTCCGAATCAAAAGTTTACAATCTATAATTTCAAGAATTTCCTAAATGATATAAAATACATCTATTAGCAGGTTTTAGCAACTCCCAGCCATAATTAGATTTTTTGTATTATTTTTTCCATATTCTGGGACTTCAACAAACGTAAAATATAGGGAGGTTTTAGATTTAAGCAAACAAATTTGGTGTTGTGTGATGTGACCACTGTGCGCTCGCCAATAGTGTCAAAAAATCATTTAGTTTTTATTATTTTAATCTTAATTAATCTGGGACCCCAAAGGTTAAATATAGACAAGTTTCAGAATTTTGTACACCTAAATCGGTCATATTTTCCACTGTGAGCCCACATACCGCCAAAAAACGGTCGGCTATAGCCGTCATTTGAGACGTTAATTTCCAAAAGGTACTAAAGGACATTTTTTACGAAATCGATTTTTTTACATATTTGTATTCTCATCATTTAGTTTTATCTAAATATTCTGTTTTATGTAATCTAATGAACTCTCAAGTCCTTAAAAAACGCGATTTAGAAATACGGTCATTTTCTTAATGTACTAATTACGCATTTATTTTCGTTCGAAATCATTCTAAAAAAATTAATTTTATAACTCTAATATGATGTTATTATTATAGTAAAAAAAATAAAAAATAAAATAATTCTAAATTTTAATGCAATAAGACCCAAATTAGCTGATTTAATAATATAGTAATGAGAGATTTTCGCGCCTCCTGTAAAATTTCCTAAAATGGATATAGTACCTTTTGGAAATCAACGTCTCATTTGTGGCAACGGAATTTTTTTTTTTCAACAACAATTTTTATTGAGTATAATTACAATCTGTCCCAATTTGGACATCAATAGTAGTGCTGAAAGATATCATACATACTACATTCATAGAATATTTACACGGCATAAAATTACAATAAAATATACACACAATAATGAATCAATACAATAAAGTCAAGAATTCACTTATACCTATACACACAAACACACACACTCATATATACATAACATTGAGTGGAGAATCTAGCCAATGCTAGAACTCCAATATATTTACAAAAGGTCGCGGGGCCACTGCCGTTTCAACCTTCTAGGTGGGTTGTATGGATGAGTGGAGCTGGATAGGGATTGAGCTAGAGGATTAGGATGATGAATTAGGTTCTGGTGGAATTTGGAAAATTTGGATGGAATTAGGTCTGAAATAAATGGAACATTAAGGTCGTGGTGCAAGGTATAGTTGGAGACATAATAAGGAGCATTTACTATTGTACAGAGGACTTAGGATTGAATGCGTTTGATGTTAGTACGTTTAGCTGTCCCCCACAGTTCAAGTCTGTAGGTCCAGATGGGCTTCAGTATTGTCTTGTAGATTAATAATTTGTTGTCAACTGTAAGTTCAGATTTTCTGTTGAGTAGTTGTCTAAAGTAAAAGAGTGGTAAAGATATAAATCAGCCTACAATTTTATTCATAGAATTTGACCTTCACCTTAAAGTATCTACTTCAAATACTCGGTTATTATTTTTATTTTATTTTTTACCTGCAAAATTAGTGGGGAAACAATTACAGGCTTTTAATTTTTTTCAGGCAATATGAATCAGGATGTAACCTACATGATCGATAAATCGTAAACACATGCAAAATAATTTATATGGCGGAAGAACGTTGGCTGGGTTAGATAGGTACATACAAATCTCCTGTCAGGGTGTTTTCGGTCAAACTCTTCAGAAACGGCTAGACCTCTTTCTTCCCCCCACAAAACTCGACCCAGAACTCCGGAACTTTTTACCTGTTAATAAGAGAAGGGTACTGAAAAATTTATGACAGGTCTCAGCTTTGTTTTTTGGACGTTTAGGTTAAAACCTTATTTTCTTGTACTATGTATGATTAGACTAAATATTTTGAATGGCAGCCGATTTTACCAAAAACAACTGCTTGCTGAACGGCTGCTAGAATTTTAATTGCAATCTTCAGTCGCTGGTTGGATCTTAGTATGCTTTCTGGAATCAAGCCCTTGCAGCATACTATAATACTATAAATACGACAGTTTTCCAATTACAGTTACTATTTGCAGTTACCAATTACAATTCTCCATACAAACTCTCCGTCAAAAGAATTGTAAGACATAGAGATATTTAAATTTTACAAAAACATTCTAATTTTTATATAAAGAAAGGTTCTTAAGTAAATAATAAACATTTTTAAATAGGAAATAAATAAGTTTTATTAAAATAAATTACAATATTTCTTCCAATAAATAAATAATTTTGAAAAGTTACACAACTCATTACTCTGGAGCAGCAATATAATGATAAAAACGAAGAAGCTCATATACAAAGCTTTGGTAGAGAGTATAATGTTATATGGTTCGGAGACATGGCCCCTCAGCATAGCCTAGGGAAAAAAATTTCTTTCTGTTGAAATGGATTTTTGGAGGAGAGCGGCAAGGATATCGAGAATCGAAAGGGTGAAAAATGTCACTATAAGAGAAGCACTTGAAAAAAAGCTCAACATTCTTGAGGTGATGGAAGAAAGGAGGCTAAGGTGGTACGGCCATGTGAAACGATTGGGAGACAATCGCTTACCTAAAATAATTATGGATTGGGAGGCAGATGGTAGAAGGAGAGGAAGACCCCTAGTTAGATGGAAGGATAGAGTGATGGAGAGTATGGCTGGTAGGGGGCTGTCGGAGGAGGACGCGATGGACCGGCAGACATGGAAAGATCTGCTGGAGCAGGGGTTTGGTGGAGGAAACCTTCAAATTGAAGAAATTCCTGACAAAAAGAAAAAAACTTTTTAAAATTTTCCTTTTTTAGAATTTTAACTTTTAAATTTAAATTTACATCCAGTAAGACGTATTTGCCCCCTCTGGCTTGAATGACTGCTTCCACCCGTCTTGACATACTTGTAAAAAGATTTTGAAGAAAATCTTGGGGTGTATTGTCCCTTCCTCCAATAGAGCTGGCTTTAGCATTTCAAGGGTAGTACGAGGTGAATCTCGTGACCGAACCTTTCTTTTGACATAATCCCAAACATGCTCGACTGGGCTAAGGTCGATACTGCTTGCTGGCCAATCAATGGTGTGAATATTTGTGGTCTTCAGGTATTCAGAAACACATCGTGCCTTGTGAGGACGAGCATTATCATGCATGAGCAATGATTCAGAGTCTATGAATGGCATAAAAGGCACTACATGATCTTGAAGAATCATTTCCACATACCTCGAAGCGTTGAGGTACTTAGAATCAAGCTACATATCCTCCAAATAGCTCAGTCTCCAACGTGCAGCACTGACTATACCGTTCTCCATGCCTTCTTCAAACTCTTTCACGGTGATCTGGGATGATAAGGGCCACTCTCGTCTCATCAGTGAATAAAATGTTTTTCCATTCCTCCACAGTCCAAGATTGGTGTTCCCTTGCAAATCTTAATCTTTTTACACGGTGTTCTGCGGAAGGAAGAGGAATTTTCACTGGCCTTCTTGATCTGAAGTTTGACTCTCTCAGTCTTCTAATGACCGTTGACTCCGAGATTGATTACTCTCGAACACCAGCGATCAACTTTTTAATCTAAGACGCAGTAGAATTACGCTTTCGAAGTGCTTGTATTTTAATGTAGCGGTCATATATGGGGTTAGTAACCCTGGGAAGCCCTGACGTTGGTTGTCTTGAATGACTACCAGTCTTCCTGTACCTTTTTATTGTCCTTGAAACGGTATAATAGTGAAGGCGGTTGATATGCCTAATCCCTAATATCTCTCATTTAATAAATAATATGACTGTAAATATAAACAAAGTCTGGATGAAGGTCAAAACCCAAGAACATCTCGAGCATTATGGGTGTTGCAATACTTTTCACGGGGAGTGTAGTTGTTTAAGCTATTTCGCCAGTTTTTTGTATTTCTTTTTGAGAACTGTCTTCTGAAGAAATCCCATCACTCAATAGGACACCATTTTCTATAATCTACTCCAGTTTTCTATTTTGTCTGTACGTAATACGTCTAGCAGATTATTTGAAACTGAGAGGTCCGTAATGACAGAGTGATCCCAATAAATCTTAGTTTTGTGAAATGAATAATTAATAATTGTTAATAACAAGTGAAACCGAGTACTTATTATTTCACCGATTTTACTTGCTGCATACTTTCAACTACCTTTTTATTATAATATTTTTTATAGTAAAAACAGGTCTAAGGAAAGATTGCAATTGATATAATTAAAATAGTAGGTTTCTAATATTTTCCAAAAAAAGCTTTTACAGAAAAACTTTAACGAGTCAACGTTTTGGAGGCCTTCCCCATCATTAGGACTCACTAAAATACATCAATAATTAATAATTAACATCAAGATACAACGATTCAATATAATAACTGTAATGAAAATTATTAACATTTAAATAACAATGTTACATAAAAAACTATTTTTTTATTTATTTATCTGAGTTGTCTGACAAGTTAAAAATCCATTTTTATAATTTAAAAATGTTGTCAAAATGTCTTTAAAATAAAATTATATTTCACAGGGAACAACAATCATCCCACCTCACATATTCATATATATATATATATATATATATATATATATATATATATATATATATATATATATATATATATATATATATATATATTATATATAGATAAGAGGCCAAAGAATATGTGAGGTGGAGTGATTGTTGTTCCCTGTGCAATATAATTTTATTTTAAAGACTTTTAGACAACATTTTTAAATTATAAAAATGGATTTTTAACTTGTCAGACAACTCAGTGAGTCCTGATGATGAGGAAGGCTCCCGAAACGTTGACTCGTTAAAAGATTTTTTTAGAAGATAATAGAAACCTACTATTTTAAATATAATATTTTTTATTCATTGCTACTATTCATAGGGACAAAGTATCCGCTTATCTATTTACGGGATTGCATGGTACGAAGTCCCAAAGGAATGCCTGTCATCGCTGAAGTTGATGGTGGAAAGAACACTGAAACCACTTGATTTTTACACATCGACAGGGCAAAGAGTAGATCTTGAAAATTATATGGCTGTAAGTACTAGTAAATATAGAAAATATTCTTTATTTTTGTGCAGCTTACACTAAACTTTTTTTTTCTCTATTCTTCTATTTATTTCAGATGGTCAATGCATCTTATTCGTACTTCAATATGATGTTAGCAACACAGCAGAAATAATGTATAATAGAATTGATAGTATGTGTAGCAGTGCCTTGATGTAGCAGTACTTTTCACCCATAGAATATAATAAAGAAGCTGTGCTGAGTTTAGAATAATTAAACAAGCTCTTATTATATAATAAAATAAATTGCACTAAATACACAGCAGATAAATGAATAAATATATTATTTAACAAATTATTCAACCTGAAATCTTTTATCTACTCAAACATCAAATGTAAATATACCAAAGTCATAAATACAAGATTAAGTAGATTATAACTGTCAGGTTTTTCCCACAACTTTCGGGTAACCACTTTACAAAGGTCAAACCCACAAGGGACAAAGAACTTCAGGCGGAAAGAGCAAAATTATTAATAATCATGAAAACATGTGATCCATCATCAGGGCTGCAAACAGCACAACAACAAAAGAGATACTTTTTTTAAAGAGTACTTTTTGGTTTATTATTTTCAATAGTCAACCTTTGTAATCGACCAGAAAAAAAAAAATTTAGAGCTTACGTTTCAAGATGCGTAGAATCCGAATAACGATTAAAAAAATCTGTTTGTCCGCCGTCCGCGGCATTTCTCCGAAACTACTTGACCGATTCTCTTGGTCCCATAGCTCTACTCCGTAAGTCCATATCGGTCTTATGATGATCATATAAATTAGTCTTTTGTAATTAAGTAGAAGGTTGGTGCGTTTGTCCAGTAAGTGTTGAAGTAGTTGAAAACGTCGGGCAGTATCTGGTCGTTTCAATCTTGTATGGAGATTCAAGTCAGACGTTTGTCAAGGTCTAGGTATCGAATATGTTCAACAGGGGCTTGTGGATTAAAGGATACTGTAGGGCAGGAAGACATTGGTTTACGACGAAGGGTAAAGGTTATATGGTGGGATTTGTTAGAATTAATTTTAATCCTCCAATTCTGGTGCTATACTTCAAGGTCTGGGATGTGGGATTGAAGAGTGTTAGAGGCAGTAAATGGATCATTATCAACTGAAAGCACACACGTGTCATCAGCATACGTAGAAAGGAAAGTGTTACGATGTGTTGGGATATCAGCAACAATCAGGGACACCAGCAGATTGAGAAAAAGGGAGGAATAGGAACTGTGGTGATTTATTTGGAAATATTTATCTGCAAGGTAGGACAGTATAATAAGGAATTATGTAGGAGGGAGAAATAGACGGAGCTTGTAAAGTAATCCTAGGTGTCAGACTCGGTCAAAGCCCTTTTCTACATCGAGAAAGGCCCCCGTGCAGTACAATCCGAGTTCCAACGCATAGAAGAAAACGTCCACCACACGGATGAGATGTACGGAATCCGAATTGATGATCTCGAATAATATGATGGGAATGAAGGATTGGGTATATACGTTTCAGAAGGATTTTTTTTCGGAATTTTACCCATAATACATAACAGAGATAAGGGAAGGTAGGAAGTTGGATTTTCAGGTGACTTTTTGGGTTTAGGAATCATTTTTACAATGGATAATTTCCAGGAGGCAGAAAAATAAGTAGTACGGAGTACGGCATTGTAGATGTAGGTGAGTAATAGAATTGCTTGTTGAAGGAGATGTTTTAAGATATGGGAAGTGAATAGGTCATGGCCAGGAGCTTTTCGAGCAGGTAATCTATGAATGATATTGGATATTTCTAAAGGATGGAAAGCTTAAGGTGGAAGGGTCATTTGGAGGGGAATAGTTAGTCTTCTTCTATCCTTTCAAGGTAATTGTTATTAATATCTTGAAATTTTTAAAATCATACCTTGGGATTATATTAGAAAAATTTAACAACAGGTATTACTGTTTGTACAGCTCTAACAGTTATAACTGTTTGTTTATTTAAGTTACTGTTGACTTGTGAGGATAGTTCAGCTCTATTTGCCAAGCGTGACTATACTATCCTAATGTAGGTCCCGTGTTTACCAACCCTCTTCACAGAATCGTCTTAAATAATTAAATTTATGATGTTGATTTTGCTTCCTTTATAATTGTATTGCATGTGATATCCTCAGTAGGTATAGGATTTTTCAAAATAATTATTTAAAATCCTTCTTTCGAGATATTATAAATATCACTAGACCTTATTGTAGGTACTTTATTACTAAACCAAAGTACGTTTAAATACTAGAGTCCGAAACCTTAAAACATACATAAATACCTATGTGTCATATTTAAATGCGAAATTGACAGAACTCTCTTCCTTTTAAGGAAGGTCTTCAAAGAATTCGTGAACTTACCACTGCATCGGGAGAATTCATGAAACCGATGGATTCCATGCTGAAATGTATTGTGATCGTGATCCATGAAATGTTTTCCGAATGCACGCGACATTCCGAACCCATATCTTTCTGTCCTTCACTGCAAAGTGCATAAGTTAAATTTTGATGCCCTAATGACGGGATAAGTGGAGTATTAACTCTCAAGAAAAGTTTGGCCGAGGATAAACATCACTGTTTACAAAAAGTTTTTATCCACAATAGACAACTTAGCATTCCTCAAGTGATCGAGGAATATGAAGGTAGTGGACGTACTGAGCAAGCGGAAGGTTTTCCTCAGGTTCAGTACCTACCTAGCCATCGCTGGTTATTGCATCGAACGGGAATCTGTTTGGAAGAGGTATTACGTCTTCATGACCCTGTTTTCTATATCTGGAACAGGAGTCTTCACGTATTCGTTTATCCTTTACCTCAATGACATTGACTCTTTGCCCGTCATCATGCACCATGCGTGGATCCTCCTCGACCTAGTCCTTGCAAACCAAGTCTACTTCTTCAGAAGGAAAATCTTGAGAGAGTTAGTCAAAGGTATGTAGCGGAGTGGGTACTCTAACCTTCAATTAATCATACCACTCGCAGGCATAAATCGCGTTAGCCACTTGGTCACATAAGTTGCCTAATTCATATTTTTGGTTGTTAATAGTTTTGATATGTTCACTAAATTTATTTGTATATATTTTATAAAATGTGTGGCTGGCTAACCAAAAAGTAACCTTCTTGTAAATAAAACTGCTGTTTTTAATGTACTTGATAAAGGTTGTAACCTTGTAACCGTATGGAGATAATAGATGTGTTTTTTTTTTGGAGGGGAGAGGGGGATTATAAAAGTTTAAATTACTAAGTAAGAATTAGTTTTAAGCCGCTGTTGCAGCAAAGGCGCGAAGGCTCAATCCTGAGAGGCACACCGCAGCAAAGCGGGAATTCAAGCAAATGCTGCAAGAGGGCATCCGTCCATTTAGCAGCCAGTGGGCGAGTCCCCTACATATTGTGCCTAAGAAGGATGGAGGTTTGACGCGTTGCGGAGATTATCGACGTTTGAATTCTAAGACGGCGCCCGATCGATCGCAGTCCCGAATATAGCCGACTTCAGTATCAATCTACATTAGTTTAGTAAACTACACCTTAAAAGGGCCTATTACCAGATTCCAATTGCCGAAGAAGACATCCCAAAGACGGCCTTTATCACTCCCTCTAGGCTTTTCGAGTATGTTCGGATGTGTTTTGGACTCCGAAACGCTGCTCAGACTTTCCAGAGATTCTGGATATTGTCTTACGTGGTATTGACTTCCTCTATGGCTACCTGGACATCTTCATCGGATCCATGGACGAAGAGGAACACAAGAGGCACCTAGACCAAGTTTTTCGAAGTCTTCAGCAGCACGGTTCCGAAACTTCGTCGTTTCTTTGGAATGGTGAATTTTTACAGGCGTTGCATCCCTCATGCGGCTTCTATACAATCACCGTTGAATGTATTTTTATCCGCCAAGAACAACGATGAGACACCAATGTGGACGGATACCTCGATCAAAGCATTCGAAGACTGCAAAGAAGCTCTTAGCAACACCGCTATTATTGCGCACCCGAATCCAGAAGCGGACCTTGTTTTAGCCTGCGGTTTGTCGTTTTTTTTTTTTTGTTTTTTTTGTTATAAAAACTTAAATTACTAAGTAAGAATTACTTTTAACAAAACTCGTTAAAGGTATTTGATTTCTCACACGTCAACTAATTGTAATCTATATTTATAAAAGAAAGTGCCATTTCAATCAATTTTCTAGTCAGCGCAGTACCTTAAAAATGACTAGATTTGTGTGGCTGAAATTTTTCCTGGAGGTTCCTCATACCGTCAAGATCTGGAATAAGTCTGGATTTGGCAAAATTCCTCTTCCAAGTGCTTTAAAAAAATAGTTTTCTAAAACGTAAAACAAAATTGGTTTTCGAATAACACAAAACCTTACATCTCCTGAAACATTATTAGTACTCATTTGAACGACTATCGAATTTCTTACTACATGTAAGGAAAATCGTCTTAATCTGATCAACAATGGCAAAAATACTTATAACAAATATATTTAAGCATATTTCGTTTCATAGCAACGTTTAGTGTGTAGCTTTTTATCAAATACATATGTTTTATTGTTGTTGGGTTTTTTAAAATGATCAGTAGGCTGAAAAACGTTAAAATTTTGAATAGATGATAGAACTTAGTTCTGAATCCTAAAAAAAATCCATGCTTATTCAATTGGAAGGGTTCACCCCCGAGTCAAAAAAATACGCATTCATGTTAGAAAGAATTTACGATGGCATAGAATGATTAAGTGTTTTTTTTTAAATATATTTTTATTGAAATTTACAACTGTACAAAAAATACATCAAGTAAATATGTTTAATTGTTATAACACATGAAATAAACATGAAGAGAAACTGCCAATTGGCAGCACTCTTTGGTAGTGAGTCTGAACATGAAGGTCTCGAGATCATCTTCTTTTTAGACTCCTCGGAGGATTACCAGGAATTAAAGAGGAAGCTAGGATTGAAACTAATGGATTAGAGTGGGAGTGGAGTTTTTCATGTAAGGTGTGATACCTGGTACGGGCCAAATCAGCAACATATGGAACATTAAGGTCTTTGTGGATGATTTTATTCGTGACAATGTAAGGAGCGTTAAGGATTTTGGATTGTAGAGATTGGATACGGGAAGAGTTTGATGGTTTAGTAAAGCCCCAAAGCTCAACTCCGTAGGTCCAGATAGGCCTTATGATGGTCATGCAAATGATTCTTTTGTAGTTAAGTGAAAGGTTAGAGCGTCTGTCTAGTAAGTGTTGGAGTAGCTGAAATCGTCGTGCAGTTTCTTGTCTTTTCAGTCTTGTATGCGGATTCCATGTAAGTTGTTTGTCAAGCAGGAGTCCTAAATAGCGGACCTGTTCAACCGGGACAAGCGGAATATCATTAAAGGACACTGTAGGGCAGGATGTCATAGGTTTTCGACAATGGGTAAAGGTAATTTGTTGGGATTTATTGGAATTAATTTTAATTCTCCAATTCTGACACCATACCTCAAGGTCTCTGATGTGGGATTGGAGAGTTTGAGAGGCAATTGTAGGATCGTTATTAACCAATAACATGCTAGTGTCATCGCCATACGTAGAAAGGAATGTGTTGGGATATCAGCTGTATAGACTGTGTAAAGAATGGGTCCTAGGATACTGCCTTGAGGAACCCCAGCAGACTGGGTGAAAAGAGATGAATAGAAACTATTGTGGTTTATTTTGAAGGATCTGTCGGAGAGGTAGGACTGAATGATTAGGAAGTATGTAGGAGGAAGGAATTTACGGAGTTTGCACAACAGTCCTGGGTGCCAGACTTATTAAGTTTTTAAAGCACAAAAATACTAGTCCATTCAACGATGATCCTAACACCTAGACTTTGATATCAGCTGGTTAGTTTTAAAATGGCGGCCGATTAAGAGGATTTTATCCAATAACTCAGTAATTTTTGAAGATAGGAAAAAAAATTAATTAGTGTTTTTAACCAACAAAACACGAATAATTATATAAAAGAGAAAAAGAAAAGAAAAAAAATTGATATTTTTCACATAAATACGCTCATAACTCAGTTATTTTTGACGATAGAAAAAAGTATGTATAGAGTTTTTTAATCAGTTAAGCGCATTTAACAAAAGAAAAAGGAAAAAATTATAATAATTATATAAAAGAGAAAAATTTAAATCTCGCTCATATGTACTCTTGTAACTACGTTATTTTCGAAGATTTTTTTTTTTTTTTTTTTTTTTTTTTTTTTTTATTGAGAAATATTACAGTTTGTTGCATAATGAACAGTAGTAATAGAGATGTAGTACTCATTCATACAATATATACCAATAATGATAAAGTCAATTTACATAAAATCGGAAATAAATAAATTCAAATATATACAAAAAAAAGCAACAAGAAACAAATCAAAACAACAACCTGTAGTAGAGATAAATACAAGTTGGGAAATAAATAAAAATCATACAAGCATACTTAACTATATACAATATATACAATCAGCCAAAGGAACCCTAGACTCGGCTGCTCCCCCCACAAGTGGGGGGACAAGCGGAATCCAAGAGATCCCAGCGCCTCCCACTCAGCGCTTCACTGGTGTATGCCAGTGGAGGCCGAGCCAGAGCGGAATAGCCACAAACATACAGTACATGAGTGGAGGATCTGACCAGTGTCAGAACTCCAGATAAATGTTTACAAAACGTCGCGGGGCCACTGCCGTTTCAATCTTCGAGGAGGATTGCAGGGATGGGTGAAGCTGGAAAGCGATTGAGCAAGAGGATTAGGATGATGAAGAAGGTTCTGATGGAATTTGGAGAATTTGGATGGTACCAGATCTAAAATAAATGGAATATTAAGGTCATGGTGTAGGGTACAGTTGGTAACGTAATAAGGAGCATTAACTATTGTTCGGAGGACTTTGGATTGGAAGGATTGGATACGTTTGATGTTAGAATGTTTAGTTGTCCCCCATAGTTCAAGTCCGTAGGTCCATATAGGTTTCAGTACTGTCTTATATATTAGTAATTTGTTGTCGACTGTAAGATGAGATTTTCTGTTTAGTAATTTGTATAACCGGCCGAATCTGCGGTTGAGTTCTATCCTTTTAAGTCTCGTATGTGGGTTCCACGTCAGTCTTTTGTCTAGTAAAAAGCCAAGGTACCGGACTGTGTCTGAGGAAGGAAGCGGTATGGAATTGAATTTAACTGTTTAACAGAATTTACGTCGAAGGGTGAAGGTGACGTGTGTACATTTGCTTTCGTTCACCTTAATTCGCCAAGCCTTACACCAGTCTTCGACAAGGGAAAGGTGCCTTTGGAGATTTAGCGATGCTACTTCAGGATCGGAATCGGATGATAAAATGGCTGTGTCATCAGCAAATGTTGCCAGAAAGGTATCGGGATCGGTAGGGATATCGGCGGTGTAGAGGATGTAGAGGACGGGTCCTAAGACGCTGCCTTGAGGAACACCGGCCTCAACAGTATAATGTTTGGAAAATTCGGAACCACAGCGAACTCGGAAGGAGCGGTTTGATAAATAGGATCGGAGGATTAGGTATAAGGATTGAGGTAAATGGGTTTTGAGCTTAAAGAGCAATCCCGGGTGCCACACCCGGTCAAAAGCTTGAGCTATGTCCAGAAAGGCACCCGAACAATACTCCTTACACTTAAGGGCAGAGGAAATGTGATCCACAACTCGGAGTCCTTGCTGAACTGTGGAATGTTGAGAACGAAATCCAAACTGATGCGAAGGAAAATTTTTAAATTTATCTAGGATTCGTTTTAGTAGGAGCTTTTCGAAAATTTTTGAGAGGATCGGAAGTAGGCTAATAGGTCTGTAAGATGACGTGCTGTTGGAAGGTTTGCCTGGTTTCAGGAAAAGGATGATAGTTGAATGTTTCCATAAGAGAGGAAAATAGGTAGTGCGTAGGATACTGTTATAAAGATATGTAAGGAATGTAATGGCTTTCTGTGGAAGTTGTCTTAAGATCTGAGGCGTGAGGAGATCATATCCAGGGGATTTACGGAGAGGAAGCTTATTAAGAAGATATTTGACCTCAGAGGGATTAACTGCTTTAGGAGGTAAGGAGAGTGGTATTGGCGAAGTAAGGAACTGTTCAACTGTTGAAGTATGGTTTGGATTCAACTCAGGATGAGGAGTGAAAACTTTGGAAAGGTGCTGTGCAAATTCCTGGGCCTTATCCTTGTCAGAAGCAGCCCAGGAACTATCACCGCGCAGGAGAGGATGGGAAATCGTGTGAGTAGAGAGAGAGGAGAGGTAGGAATTGTAGGATTGGGAACGAAAGGTCGCCAACTCCCGCTTTAATTTTCTACAATAAAAGTTATAAGAGCGGCGATCTTCTGGGTGGCGGGTGCGTTGCCATAATGCTCTGGCTCGGCGTTTGGTGTTGATGAGGTCTGTCAGGTGTTGTGGTAAACGGCATTTGTAAGGAATAATTCGGGATTGTTTAGGAAAGGAGGCAGTCCAGGCAGCTTGTTGAATCAAGGTTGTAAAGGAATATACGGCATCATCAAGGTCAGAAGGGGTTTTGAGTGTTACTCTGAGGTCGATATCATTGGTGAGGATTTCGCGGAAGAGGTTCCAGTTGATGGGGCCTCTGATGAATGACGGTGGGAAAGGTTTCGGAATAGGAGTCATGGATACATTTAGGATTAATGGACTATGATCAGAGGATAGTTCATCAAGGCGAGTTACGGAATAGTTCAGGGAGCCTAATCCGCTGTGGATGAAGAAGTCGAGGATGTCTGGATTACGGTTAGGATCTGTTGGCCAGTAGGTAGGGGAATCGGGAGGTAGGAGATTAAGGCGTCTGGAGTTGAGTGCAGACTGCAATGTCCGTCCACGAGTATTTGTGGTTCTGCAACCCCATTGTTGGTGCTTCGCGTTTAAGTCTGCACCCAGAATAAAGTGATTCCCCAATGAGTTGAGAAAGGAACCAAATTGGGTAATAGAAATAGAATTTTTAGGAGGGCAATATGCTGAAGCGATGACTAGCGGAAAGGAAAAGGTCTTGATTATAATAGAGGTGGCTTGTAGGAAATCGTGGGCGGGAAGTGGGTGTAAGTGATGGGAGAGGGATCGGTTGACAATGACAGCAGTACCGGCATGGGCTTTGCCGTCTGGATGGTCTGTCCGGTATGTTGTGTATTCAGGTATTTTGAAGTACTGTTTAGTGGTTAGTCTAGTTTCAGTAATGAGTGCAACGTCAACTTTTTTGTCTTGGAGTAAGGCTGTAAGTTCGTCAGTGTGAGTTCTAACACCATTCGCATTCCAAAGGAGAATAGATAAGGATTTAGGTGAGGTCATTTATGGATTTTTTAAGTTAGGAATAAGATTTGATACAAGATTCGTGAGGATTGTTATTAGGGGCATGACAAGGGATTTGATTTCGGAAATGAAGGATGTCATCAAACTGGTAAGATCTGTGGCATTTGAAGGAGGGGGAATATGAGAGATTTGTTGTGGATGAGGATTTTTACTACTGATTACGTTTTGAGGAAGAGGTATTTGTGGAATGGATTGAGGATATTGAGGTACATTTTGTAGTTCCGGCAGGGCCTCGGCTTCACTACATTGGTTCCCACCTCCAAGTAAGTGGGCAAATGATACATTGGAATCGATTAATTTTGAGGGTTCTCTTCTAGTTCTAGCCTGTCTTGTTGTTTCATCCAGTACTTGGGGTTTTTGATACCTGGTCCTTAGTTCCTTATAGATTTGGCATCCTTTGTAGTTGGCCCGGGTGGTTCTTGAGGCAATGAGCACATACAGCGGGTGTTGACTTCGGTTTTTTTACATTCCACAGACTTGTGCTGTTCACCCCATTTCACGCGCGTGGTATGTGGTGAAAAATAATTACTCTTGTAACTACGTTATTTTCGAAGATAGAGAAAAAATTCATCAAATTTTTTTTAGCCAAAAAACCGCCAAAAAATTATATAAAAGAGAAAAAAAAAAAAGAAAAAAATTTGGAAAAAATTTAAATCTCGTAAAATATATAACCAGTTATTTTTGAAGATAGAGAAAAGTTTTTATAGAGTTTTTTTAATCAGTTAAGCGCGATTAACAAAAAAAAAAGGAAAAAAAATTTTTAATAATTTAAAAAGAGAAAAAAATTTAAAACTCGCTCATATGTACTCTTGTAACTACGTTTTTTTCGAAGATAGGGAAAAAAATTCATTATCGTTTTTTAACCCCAAAAAAACGCAAATAATTACATAAAAGAGGAAGAAAAAAAATTTAAATCTCGCTTTTTATATACTCTTGTAATTCTTTTTTTGGAAGATAGAGAAAAAATTCATTTAACTTTTTTTTAGCCAAAAAACCGCCAATAATTATATAAAAGAGAAAAAAGAAAAGAAAAAAAATTTGGGAAAAATTTAAATCTCCCTAATACATATAAAAATCAGTTATTTTTGAAGATAGAGAAAAGTGTGTATAGAGTTTTAGAATTCCAAATAAAGCGCGATTAACAAAAAAAAAAGGAAAAAAATTTTTAAAAATTATATAAAAGAGAAAAAAATTTTAAAATTTGCTCATATGTACTCTTGTAACTACGGTTTTTTTCGAAGATAGGAAACAAAAATTTATTATTGTTTTTTAACCAAAAAAACGCAAAAAATTACATAAAAGAGAAAGAAAAAAATTGAAATCTCGCTTTTTATATACTTTGTAACTACCCTTATTTTTGAAAATAGAAAACAAATTCATTATCGTTTTTTAACCAAAAAATCGCAAAAAAATTACATTTAAAAAAGAAAGAAAAAAAAAATTTAAATCTCGCTTATATATACTCTTTT